>QNQO01011491.1:0-45783 GCA_003290165.1 Berberis thunbergii | reverse complement strand
ACGGAGTCCTTGGTCACTCAAATCCTTGTATTTCCTCGGATTGCACCCAAATTGGCCTTCAATTGAGCCAAAACGTACAAACGAGTTTTTCTTCTTCGTTAAACTTAACCAAACTAGTTTGTTGAATCAAACATGTTCCATTGTCATTATTAATGTCCACGCGAGGTTAGAAGTCAAACGAGTCCATTGGGTCACTTAATCCTTGAATTCTCGGATTTTCAGCCAAATTGGCCTCCAATTGAGCCTACAACGTTCAAACGAGTTTTCCTTCTACGTGAAGCGCAACAAATTTTTTGTGAGTCAACATGTTACATTTTTTCATTATTAACGTCCACGTGAGGTTAGAAGTAAAACGGAGTCCATTTGGACACTCAAATCCTGTGTTCTCGGATTGCACCCAAATTGGCCTGCAATTGAGCCAAACGTACAAACGAGTTTTCCTTCTTTGTTAAACTTAACAAAACTAGTTTTTTGAGTCAAACATGTTCCATTTTTCATTTATTATCATCCACACAGGTTAAAAGTCAAACGGAGTCTATTTGGTCACTCAAATCCTTGTATTCTCGGATTGCACCCAAATTGGCCTCCAATCGAGCCAAAACGTAATAACGAGTTTTACTTCTTTGTTACACTTAAACAAACTATTTTGTTGAGTAAAACAATGTTACATTTGTCATTATTAACATCCATGCGAGGTTAGAGGTGAACGGAGTCCATTTTGGTCACTCAAAATCCTTGAATTTCAGATTGCAACCCAAATTGGCCTTCAATTGAGCCAAAACGTACCAACGAGTTTTCCTTCTTCGTTAAACTTAACCAAACTAGTTTTTTTGAGTCGAACATGTTCCATTTGTCATTATTAATGTCCACGCGAGGTTAGAAGTCAAACGGAGTCCAATTGTTCACTAAAATCCTTGTATTCTCGTATTTCACCCAAATTGGCCTCCAATTGAGCCTACAACGTTCAAACGAGTTTTCCTTCTTCGTGAAGCGTAACTAAACTTGTTTGTTGAGTAAAATATGTTACATTTTTCATTATTAACTTCCACGCGAGGTTAGAAGTTAAACGGAGTCCATTTGGTCACTCAAATCCTTGTATTCTCGGATTGCACGCAAATTGGCCTTCAATTGAGCCAAAACGTACAAACGAGTTTTCCTTCTTCGTTAAACTTAACCAAACCAGTTTGTTGAGTCAAACATGTTCCATTTGTCATTATTAACTTCCATGCGAGGTTAAAAGTCAAACGGAGTCCATTTGGTCACTCAAATCCTTGTATTCTTGGATTGCATCCAAATTGGCCTCCAATTGAGCTTACAACGTACAAATGAGTTTTGCTTCTTCGTTAAGGCGCAAAAAAACTTGTTTGTTGAGTAAAACATGTTTCATTTGTTATTATTAACATCCACGCCAGGTTAGAAGTAAAACAGAGCCCATTTGATCACTCAAATACTTGTAGTCTCGGATTGCACCCAAATTGGCCTTCAATTGAGCCAAAACGTACAAATGAGTTTTCTTCTTCGTTAAACTTAACCAAACTAGTTGTTGAGACAAACATGTTCCATTTGTCATTATTAACGTCCATGCGAGGTTATATGTCAAACGGAGTCCATTTTGTCACTCAAATCCTTGTATTCTCGGATTCACCCAAATTGGCCTCCAATTGAGCCTACAACGTACAAACGACTTTTCTTTTTTGTTAAGGGCAACCAAACTTGTTTGTTGAGTCAAAAATTTTCCATTTGTCATTATTAACGTCCAAGCGAGGTTAGAAGTCAAATAGAGTCCATTTGGTCACTCAAATCCTTGTATTCTCGGATTGCACCCAAATTGGCCTCCAATTGAGCCTACAACGTACAAACGAGTTTTCCTTCTTCGTTAAGCTCAAACAAACTTTTTTGTTGATTCAAACATGTTCCATTTGTCATTATTAACATCCATGCAAGTTTAGAAGTCAAACGGAGTCCATTTGGTCACTCAAATCCTTGTATTCTCGGATTGCACCCAAATTGGCCTCCAATTGAGCCTAAAACGTACAAACGAGTTTTTCTTCTTTGTGAAGCACAACCGAACCTTTTTGTTGAGTCAAACATGTCCCATTTTATGCTATTATGGTGCCATGCAAGGATTTAAATGAAGCGGAGTCGATTTGGTCACTCCAATCCTTGTATTCTTGGATTGCACCCAAATTGGCCTCCAGTTTGGCCTAGAACATACAAACGAGTTTTCCTTCTTCGTTAAGTACAAAAAAACTTTTTTGTTAGTCAAAAACGTCCCATTTAACATTATTATGGTACCACGCGAGTTAGAAATCAAGCAGAGTCCATTTGGTCACTCAAATTTTTGTGTTATCGACCCAAATTGGCCTCCAATTGAGCCTACAACTTTCAAACGAGTTTTCCTTCTTCGTTAACCTCAACCAAAATTGTTTGTTGAGTCAAACATGTTAAATTTGTCATTATTAACGTCCACGCGAGGTTAGAAGTCCAACGGAGTCAATTTAGTCACTCAAATCCTTTTATTCTCGGATTGCACCCAAATTGGCCTCCAATTGAGCCTACAACGTTCAAACGAGTTTTCCTTCTTCGTTAAGCGCAACCAAACTTTTTTGTTGAGTCAAACATGTTCCATTTGTCATTATTAACATCCACATGAGGTTAGAAGTAAAACGGAGTCCATTTAGTCAATCAAATCATTGTATTCTAGGATTGCACCCAAATTGGCCTTCAATTGAGCCAAAACGTACAAACGAGTTTTTCTTCTTCGTTAAACTTAACCAAACTAGTTTTTTGAGTCAAACATGTTCCATTTGTCATTATTAACGACCACGCGAGGTTAGAAGTCCAACGGAGTCCATTTGGTCAATCAAATCCTCGTATTCTCGGATTGCACCCAAATTGCCCTCCAATTGAGCCTACAACGTACAAACGAGTTTTCCTTTTTCGTTAAGCACAACCGAACTTGTTTGTTGTGTCAAACATGTCCCATTTTTCATTATTAACATCCACGTGAGGTTAGAAGTAAAACGGAGTCCATTTGGTCACTCAAATCCTTGTATTCTCGGATTGCACCCAAATTGGCCTTCAATTGAGCCAAAACATACAAACGAGTTTTCCTTCTTCGTTAAACTTAACAAAACTAGTTTGTTGAGTCAAAAATGTTCCATTTGGCATTATTAATGTCCACACAAGGTTAGAAGTCAAACGAAGTCCATTTGGTCACTCAAATCCTTTTATTCTCGGATTTCACCCAAATTGGCCTTCAATTGAGCCTACAACGTTCAAACGAGTTTTCCTTTTTCGTGAAGCAAAAACAAACTTGTTTGTTTAGTCAAACATGTTACATTTGTCATTGTTAATTTCCACGCGAGGTCAGAAGTAAAACGGAGTCCATTTGGTCACTCAAATCCTTGTATTCTCGGGTTGCACCCAAATTGGCCTTCAATTGAGCCAAAACGTACAAACGAGTTTTCCTTCTTCGTTAAACGTAACCAAACTAGTTTGTTGAGTCAAACATGTTCCATTTTTCATTATTAACGTCCACACGAGGTTAAAAGTCAAACGGAGTCCATTTGGTCACTCAAATCCTTGTATTCTTGGATTGCACCCAAATTGGCCTCCAATTGAGCTTACAACGTACAACGAGTTTTCCTTCTTCGTTAAGAGCAAACAAACTTGTTTGTTGTGTCAAACATGTTCCATTTGTCATTATTAACATCCACGCAAGGTTAGAAGTCAAACGGAGTCCATTTATTTACTCAAATCCTTGTATTCTCGGTTAGCACCCAAATTGGCCTCCAATTGAGCCAAAACGTACAAACAAGTTTTCCTTCTTCGTTAAACTTAACCAAAATAGTTTGTTGAGTCAAACATGTTCAATTTTTCATTATTAATATCAACACGATCTTAAAATTGAAACGGAGTCCATTTGGTCACTCAAATTCGTGTATTCTTGGATTGCACCCAAATTGGCCTCCAATTGAGCCTACAACGTACAAACGAGTTTTCCTTCTTTGATAAGCACAACCAAACTTGTTTGTTTAGTCAAACATGTTTCATTTCTCATTATTAACATCCACGCCAGGTTAGAAGTAAAACAGATTCCATTTGATCACTCAAATACTTGTATTCTCGGATAGCACCCAAATTGGCCTTCAATTGAGCCAAAATGTACAAATGAGTTTTCTTCTTCATTAAAATTAACCAAACTAGTTTGTTGATTCAAAAATGTTCAATTTTTTATTTTTAACGTCCACGCGAGGTTAGAAGTCAAACGGAGTCCATTTGGTCACTCAAATCTTTGTATTCTCGGATTTCACCCAAATTGGCCTCCAATTGAGCCTACAACGTACAAACAAGTTTTTCTTTTTTGTTAAGCGCAAACAAACTTGTTTGTTGAGTAAAATATGTTACATTTGTCATTATTAACATACACGCGAGGTTAGAAGTAAAACGGAGTCCATTTGGTCACTCAAATCCTTGTATTCTTGGATTGCACCCAAATTGGCCTTCAATTGAGCCAAAACGTACAAACGAGTTTTCCTTCTTCGTTAAACTTAACAAAACTAGTTTGTTGAGTCAAAAATTTTCCATTTGTCATTATTAAAGACCACACAAGGTTTAAAGTCAAACGAAGTTCATTTGGTCACTCAAATCCTTGTATTCTCGGATTGCACCCAAATTTGCCTCCAATTGAGCCAAAATGTACAAATGAGTTTTCCTTCTTTGTTAAACTTAACCAAACAATTTTGTTGAGTTAAACATTTTCCATTTGTCATTATTAACATCCATGCGAGGTTAGAAGTGAAACGGAGCCCATTTGGTCACTCAAATCCTTGTATTCCCGGATTGCACCCAAATTAGCCTTCGATTGAGCCAAAACGTACAAACGAGTTTTCCTTCTTCGTTAAACTTAACCAAACTAGTTTGTTGAATCAAACATGTTCCAATTGTCATTATTAATGTCCACGCGAGGTTAGAAGTCAAACGGAGTCCATTTGGTCACTTAAATCCTTGAATTCTCGGATTTCACCCAAATTGGCCTCCAATTTAGCCTACAACGTTCAAACGAGTTTTCCTTTTCCGTGAAGCGCAACCAAACTTTTTTGTTGAGTCAAAAATGTTACATTTTTCATTATTAACATCCATGTGAGGTTAGAAGTAAAACGGAGTCCATTTGGACACTCAAATCCTTGTGTTCTCGGATTGCACCCAAATTGGTCTGCACTTGAGCCAAAACGTATAAACGAGTTTTCCTTCTTCGTTAAACTTAACAAAACTAGTTTTTTGACTCAAACATGTTCCATTTTTCATTATTATCATCCACGCGAGGTTAAAAGTCAAACGGAGTCTATTTGGTCACTCAAATCCTTGTATTCTCGGATTGCACCCAAATTGGCCTCCAATCGAGCCAAAACGTAATAACGAGTTTTACTTCTTTGTTACACTTAACCAAACTATTTTGTTGAGTAAAAATGTTACATTTGTCATTATTAACATACATGCGAGGTTAGAGGTGAAACGGAGTCCATTTGGTCACTCAAATCCTTGAATTTCGGATTGCACCCAAATTGGCCTTCAATTGAGCCAAAACGTACAAACGAGTTTTCCTTCTTCGTTAAACTTAACCAAACTAGTTTTTTGAGTCAAACATGTTCCATTTGTCATTATTAACGTCCATGCGAGGTTAAAAGTCAAACGGAGTCCATTTGGTCACTCAAATCCTTGTATTCTTGGATTGCATCCAAATTGGCCTCCAATTGAGCTTACAACGTACAAACGAGTTTTGCTTCTTCGTTAAGCGCAAAAAAACTTGTTTGTTGAGTAAAACATGTTTCATTTGTTATTATTAACATCCACGCCAGGTTAGAAGTAAAACAGAGCCCATTTGATCACTCAAATACTTGTAGTCTCGGATTGCACCCAAATTGGCCTTCAATTGAGCCAAAACGTACAAATGAGTTTTTCTTCTTCGTTAAACTTAACCAAACTAGTTTGTTGAGACAAACATGTTCCATTTGTCATTATTAACATCCATGCGAGGTTATAAGTCAAACGGAGTCCATTTTGTCACTCAAATCCTTGTATTCTCGGATTTCACCCAAATTGGCCTCCAATTGAGCCTACAACGTACAAACGACTTTTTCTTTTTGTTAAGCGCAACCAAACTTGTTTGTTGAGTCAAAAATTTTCCATTTGTCATTATTAACGTCCAAGCGAGGTTAGAAGTCAAATAGAGTCCATTTGGTCACTCAAATCCTTGTATTCTCGGATTGCACCCAAATTGGCCTCCAATTGAGCCTACAACGTACAAACGAGTTTTCCTTCTTCGTTAAGCGCAAACAAACTTTTTTGTTGAGTCAAACATGTTCTATTTGTCATTATTAACATCCACGCAAGTTTAGAAGTCAAACAAAGTCCATTTGGTCACTCAAATCCTTGTATTCTCATATTGCACCCAAATTGGCCTCCAATTGAGCCTACAACATCCAAACGAGTTTTCCTTCTTCGTGAAACACAACCGAACCTTTTTGTTGAGTCAAACATGTCCCATTTGACATTATTATGGTGCCACATGAGTATTTAAATCAAGTGGAGTCCATTTGGTCACTCCAATCCTTGTATTCTCGGATTGCACCCAAATTGGCCTCCAATTGAGCCTAAAACGTACAAACGAGTTTTTCTTCTTTGTGAAGCACAACCGAACCTTTTTGTTGAGTCAAACATGTCCCATTTTATGCTATTATGGTGCCATTCAAGGATTTAAATGAAGCGGAGTCGATTTGGTCACTCCAATCCTTGTATTCTTGGATTGCACCCAAATTGGCCTCCAATTTGGCCTAGAACGTACAAACGAGTTTTATTTCTTCGTTAAGTACAAAAAAACTTGTTTGTTAGTCAAAAACGTCCCATTTAACATTATTATGGTACCACGCGAGTTAGAATTCAAGCAGAGTCCATTTGGTCACTCAAATTTTTGTGTTATCGAATTGCAGCCAACTTGGCCTCCAATTGAGCCTACAACGTACAAACGAGTTTTCCTTCTTCGTTAAGCACAACCAAACTTTTTTGTTGAGTCAAACATGTCCCAATTGAAGTTATTATGGTTCCTTCTTCTTTAAGCACAACTGAACCTTTTTATTATTATGGTGCCACGTGAGTTAGAAATGAAGCGGAGTCCATTTGCTCACTCAAATCCTTGTATTTTCGGATTGCACCCAAATTTGCCTACAAATGAGGCAACAACATACAAACGAGTTTTTCATCTTCGTTAAGCACAAAAAAACCTTTTTGTTGAGTAATTATAATGCTATAGAAGGATTGAAATCAAACGGAGTTCATTTGGTCACTCAAATCCTAGTATTCTCGGATTGCTCCCAAATTGGCCTCCAATTGAGTCTTTTTTTTTTTTTTTTTTTTTTTTTTTTTTTTTTTTTTAAAGTAAGCACGGGGTGTAAATGGGCTCCCCAGACCACAGAAAGAAAAAAATAAAGAAAACAAGGTTACAATCTCATATACTTTTTTCCACTAGCATCCTCAAAAACAATCTTTTTCAAGTCCTCCGCAAAAGAGCTAGGAGTTACATCTATGTAAGAAGAATTTGGCATAAGAGAGGCCAATTTGTCTGCTGCCCTATTAGTTTCTCTATAGACATGCATCACATTGCAGCATTCGAACAGCTGCAGCAGATCCTTGATTCTTCTCGTGACATGCTTTGCTTCCCAAGGCGGAGCCTTATTCGATTTGATGTATTTGATAGCAAGAGTTGAATCAATGCAAACATTTGCTTTTGAATGGTTCCCAAGCCGAGCCATCTTGAGACCAATCTCAATGCCTTGCAGCTCATGCATGAGCACAGTCTTCCCTGCTTGCGACCCTGCACCAGCTGCTATAACCATCCCTTGATGATCCCTAATAAGAGCACTGTAACCACCTCGTCTGTCTTTAAGAGAACCATCTGAATTGATAGTAATCCATCCTGGATCCGGCCTGTGCCATTGATGCCAAGTGCTGATTTTCAGCTTGTACTTAATGTCGATGCTCCATCTGTGGAAAAATTGTCTAGTGTGTGGACTGTCCTCGACCTCCATTTCCAGCACTGTGAGCCTCAGCCGAACATCCTCTATAATTTTTGAACAAAGAAGCATCACTGATGTGTCTCTGTTTTCAAATAAGCGGCGATTCCTTTCTAACCAAAGCTGATATATAGTGGCGTTGAGGACCAGTTTTTTTGCAACAGAGCTCGGACTGTTTCCTGAGAATCTCTGAATACACCACTGTATTTCTGCTGTCAATTCCAGTGGATGATGATGATAACCCATATAATTCAGCATATACACCCATACATGTTTAGAATAGCAGCAGTTGAAGAACAAATGTTCTTCACTCTCCCTTTCTAATTGGCATAAGCAACACCTCGATGTAGGGATGTAACCCCAATCACAAAGCATGTCTTGAGTTTTTAAACTTCTTTTCAAGGCAAGCCAACCAATGAAACTGTGTCTGGGAATACGACCTTTAAACCACACCAATTCTGTCCAGGGACAGTTATCACGCGAGATTCTGATAGCATTATAAGCACTCTTGCTTGAGAATTCCCCATTTGTGCCCCCCTTCCACACTATCTCATCAGAGCAGTTGCAGTCCATATCCACTGAGTCTAGGCTTTCATAAATATCTGTTATAGAAGCCCTAACATTTTCTGTGACAAACCACTGCCCTTCTTTAATAATATCACTGACTTTGGCCTTCTTATTTAGGATAGAGTTATACGTCAGATTCGGAGGAAATCTGTCCATAAGAATGCCTTGGGGATGCCATGGATCCTTCCAGAAAAAAGTGTCTCTGCCATTTCCTATCACACATGTGATCAGATTGCTTGTCAATTTCCTACATTTCAAGATGTTCCTCCAACACCATGAAGCTCCTTGAGGGATACCCATTAACCAGAAGTCCTTTCCCCGCGTTAGATTTCTCTTAATCCATTGAACCCATAGAATGTCTTTGTTAGAGACAATGTTCCAAATATATCTTGTCATGGCTGCCCAGTTTGCTGTTTGGATACATCTCACTCCTAGACCTCCTTCTTTGTAAGGGGAAGAGACTTTGTTCCAGCTGACAAGAGGAACTTTCATGAATTGATCGGATGCTGACCATAAGAAGTTCCTAAGAACTGAGTTTATTTCATTTATGGCTGCTCTAGGGAGGACATAACATGAACTCCAAAACACATTCATACTTCCCAAGACTGCCTTGATGAGAGTAAGTCTACCTGCATAGGATAAAGTCCTGTTTTTCCATGAATTAACTCTCTTCCTGATTCTCTCTATAAGAGGAAAGCAGTCTAGGTAAGATAATCTGGAAGATATCAGCGGAAGACCAAGGTATCTTACAGGAAGAGCTGCTGACTTGAATTGCAGAATTTCTGTGATTGCTCCCAATTCTTCATTTGGGATTCCTGCTGTAAAAAGACTGCTCTTGTTGCAATTAACTGTAAGGCCCGTACATGTTCTGAATTTAACCATAACCTGAGCAAGGGCAGTGGCTGATTGATGGTCCCCATGAAAGAAGACAATTATATCATCCGCGAAGCTCAAGTGTGTAATAAGAGGATCTTTGCATTTGTGATGCAATTTGTAGTTTCCTTGAACCGCTTGATCTTTTAGAAGCACATTTAGCATTTCCATCATCAAAACAAATATGTAAGGCGACATCGAACACCCTTGACGGATACCCCTAGTGGCCTTAATAAAACCCTTCGGAGAACCGTTCACTAAGATGGAGTACTTTGGAGTTGATATACAAGTGTAGACCCAATGTATAAACTGCTGAGGGAAATGAAGCTTTCTAAGCATATGGGTAATAGATTCCCATCTGATAGTATCATAAGCCTTGCGAAGATCTATTTTTGCCGCACAACGAGGAGGACCTTGATCTTTATGGTAGTTCCGAACAAGTTCGTGAGCTAACATGATATTATCCTGAATAAGTCTTCCCTTTATGAAAGCTGATTGACTAGGACTGACCAATCTTTGCACCACTGAACTCATCCTATTCTTCATGATTTTTGTGAGGCTCTTATATATAACATTACAACAGGAAATAGGCCTGAAATCACTAAGAGCAGAAGCATTATTAATTTTAGGAATTAAAACAACATATGTTGTATTTACCTCACGAAGAAGTTGACCACTTGTAAACAAATTCCCAATAGCCTTACAGAAATCATTACCCAAGAATCGCCAAGCTGATTTAAAAAAGAAAGAGGAGAATCCATCCGGGCCTGGAGATTTGTTGGAGTCTATCATGGATAAGGTTTCAGTGATTTCATTACGGCTAATTGGACTAGTAAGATCATTCCGGTCTTCATCAGTGAGAACTCTTTCAAAAGTCAAGTTTTCAATAACGCTTTCATCATAATCATCTAGAGTCCCACCAAAAACTTCTTCAAAGTATCTAACACACTCTGCTCCAATCTCCTCAATGTTCTCTATTTTCTCCTGGTTTGCTTTGTATAGGGATAAAATTGTATTTTTTTTTCTTCTTTCTCTGGTGTAGTCATGAAAGTAGGCCACATTTTCATCTCCCACCTGCATGTGTTTAGCTTTTGCCTTTTGTTTCGCTTCCGATTCCTGCCCTTTCGCTGCTGTGACATATTCTTTGATTTCTCTCCTTTCCTGTGCCATCATGTTAGGGTCCAAGGGGTTGTGTTGAAGAGCCTGTTGGGTCCTTTCCATGTGCTGCTTTGCTGTCCAAACTGTTCTGCTTGCATTAATAAATCTTCCTTTTCTCCATTCTATAAGCTTATGCTTAACTCTCTTAAGTTTCTGGGTGAAGCTGTACATTGCATTTCCCGAAATCTGAACATTCCAAGCTTGTTCTAAGACTGTCATGTATCCAGGTTCATAAACCCAGTAATTGTAGAATCTGAAAGGGATTGGACCTGCTTTCTGATGCTCATAGATGGTAAGTATAGCAGGTGAATGATCTGACACTCCAGCAGTAAGGAAGTCAGCTTCTGAGTCTGGGTTGCTTGTGAGCCATTCCTGATTCACCATTACTCTATCTAATTTAGACATTATCCTGTGAGAACCAGCTTGTTTATTTGACCATGTTAGATAGCATCCCTTGTACTTGCAATCAAAAATCTGGAGCTTTTGAGCACAATTAAGAAGGTCTATAAAGTGAAAAGGTCTTATCTCGTCTCCCCCCACTCTTTCTTGGGAATTAAGGATAGAATTGTAATCTCCTAGAATAGCCCATGGAATTTTGATGTTGTTAGCTAGACTCTCCAGCTGCTTCCATAACTTTTTTCTCTCCATGTAGTTACTGTGACCATATATGAAGCTCAGAACACAAGTAGTTCCATTAGGCCATACAGTTTCAGCTGTGATAGCTTGATCATTACGGTCTATAATATTAACATTAACCTCTTGAGCATCCCATGTTAACCAAATTCTCCCTCCATGAGTCAGGTCATTATTGTCTACCACTGTCCAGTCTTTAAATAAATCCCTCTGAATCTTTAATTTCTTGTCATTTCCCACCTTAGTCCCTACTAGGCCAATGATACTCAGCTTATGATTCTTGATCAGCTTTCTAACTTCTCCTTGTTTCACTGGGTCATTAAGACCTCTTATATTCCAGCAAGCTACTCTAATCATAGAGAAATTTTAGATTTGTTGCCATCCCCTTGAACTGGGGTTCTATTTTTCTTAATTCCCTTCTTGTGAGCTCTGGTATGAAGTCTAGTCTTTTCCTTATGATTTGTAGTTTTGGAACCTGGTTCCTCTCCAGCATCTGTTGCTGCCCTGGTTCTGCCTGAGCTTGGCTCTCAGACTCTGTCTGAGTAGGGTCCTTATGCATTGGACATTTTGTATGAGATTGTTCCTTGTTCTGGATTGCTAATTCTCCTTGTTCTATTTCCTGAACTGGATGCTGACAAGCATGCTGAACATTGTGAGTCCTTGACTCAACCCCCTCTCTTAGACCCCTGGAACTAAAAGACCCTGCCTCAATCTCACCTTGAAGCCCACTGAAATGTTGAGCACTTGCTTTTCCTGAAGTATGATCAATCTCTGGACCACTACTGTTAAGTCTACCACTCTTGTTACTGCTGCTACTAAGTAGCTCAATACAAGTCATGGATTCATTCTCTAAGCCACATTGCCGGTTCTCATTGCATATTTCACCTGGCTTCCTTATAATATTTAAGTCCTCTTGCTTCCTGCCTTTTTCAGATTCACATTGCTGCTCAACCATGCCCTGGTTATTGTTTGAATTGTTCCCTGCCATTGTATATTCTCCTTCTCCTGAGTGTTCTGGCCTAGGGGTACTCTTGCTATGCTGTCCCTCTCCCAACTGCTGTTTGAAAGTGTGTTTCCCGGTTGCTATTTGCCATCCTCCATCATTCTCTGCTGTTCCCAACTGCTCCTGTAATTCCCTGCTGTCCACTGAAGTTGGACGCCAGTATTTAGCCCCTTGAGGATTGATCTTTCTTTGTTTAGGACAGCTGATAGATGTATGCCCAAAGCTGGTGCATTGTTTGCATTTTACTGGTTTCCATGAGTATTCAATCCTCACATTAAGAGTCTTACCATCATCAATGACAATCGGAATGAAATCTGGGAATGCACTAAGAGCATCAATTTCAATACATACCCGGGCATAAGCAAGCCTCGTTCTATTCTCCGTCGCTTTGTCCAGCATCAGCGGAATTCCAATCGCACTCGCAATTGTTTGAAGACCTTCCGGGCTCCATAAGAACAAAGGAACACCTCTCATATTAACCCATATAGGAACCGAATTTATGGCCTCCACATTGTCTTCCAAATAGGGCTGCCATGGCCTGATTATAAAGATTCTGCTAGCAATATGGACTGGACCTATCTCCATTACCTTATTTTTATCAGCTTCATTACTGAATTGGAAGACGAATGCCCTTTCTCCATAAATCGACATCTCAAAATCTGAATTCAGAGCCCAAATCTTTTTCAATCGATCTTTAACATAACCATAAGCTAATCTTTTACCCACAAAGTGACCTATAAGATAGCTTTCACATTCCTTAAGCCTAGTTCCATGCTCTGATTTTTTTATGTGAACAACTTTCCTCCCTTCTATCAGGGGAGTAGGAACAAATTTTAACCTAGTGGAACCTCTTTCATTTTGGTTTGCAAAGAGGGACGACCAGCTCATCAAACTTGGAACAGTTCCAGAGATCTTACCGCTGGGTGCTTCCAAAGGCTCCATTGTAGCTTCCTGAGATTCCTTGCCAACATCTTTGATCGGTGCTTGTTCTTGGTTTTGTTGTGTTGAAGCTTCGTAGCTTGGGTTATTTGCGTAAGGGGTTGTTCCTCTGACTGTTGATCCTTCTCCCCCCGATGACAAAGAGGGATTAGGTAGAATTGAAGACTGAATCATCAATGCATTATTACTTTGATACCAAATTCAACGTACAAATTTCGCCCAAACCCTAGAAATCGCCCAAACCCTACAACGTACAAACGAGTTTTCCTTTTTTTGTTAAGAACAACTGTACCTTTTTTTTTATTCAAACATGTCCCATTTGACGTTATTATGGTACCACGTGAGTAATAAATCAAGCGGAGTCCATTTGGTGACTCAAATCCTAGTATTCTCGGAATGCTCCCAAATTTGCCTCCAATTCAGCCTACAACGTACAAACAAAGTTTTCCTTCTTCTGTTAAGCAAACTGTATCTTTTTGTTGAGTCAAACATGGCTCATTTGACGTTATTATGGTACCACGTCAGTAATAAATCAAGCGGAGTCCATTTGCTCACTCAAATCCTTGTATTCTTGGATTGCACCCAAATTGGCATCCAATTTAGCCTACAACGTGCAAATGAGTTTTCCTTCTTTGTTAAGCACAAAAAAACTTGTTTGTTGAGTCAAACATGTTCCATTTGACGCTATTATGGTACCACGCAAGTCTGAAATCAAGCGGAGTCCATTTGGTCACTAAAATTTTTGTATTCTCGAATTGCACGCAACTTGGCCTCCAATTGAGCCTACAACGTACAAATGAGTTTTCCTTCTGCGTTAACCACAACCAAATTCTTTTTTAGAGTAAAAACTGTCCCAATTTATGTTATTATGATGCCACATAAGGATTTAAAGAAAACGGGGTCAATTTGGTCATTCAAATCCTTGTATTCTCGGATTGCACCCAAATTGGCCTCCAATTGAGCCTGCAACGTACAAACGAGTTTTCCTTCTTCGTTAAGCACAACTGAACCTTTTTTTTAGTAAAAAATGTCCCATTTTACGTTATTATGGTGCCACACGAGTTAGAAACCAAGCGGAGTCCATTTGCTCACTCAAATCCTTGTATTTTCGGATTGCATCAAAATTTGCGCCAACAACATCCAAACGAGTTTTCCTTCTTCGTGAAGCACAACCGAACCTTTTTGTTGAGTAAATCATGTCCCATTTGACATTATTATGGTACCACATGAGGATTTAAATCAAGCGAAGTCCATTTGGTCACTCCAATCCGTGTATTCTCGGATTGCACTCAAATTGGCCTCCAATTGAGCCTACAACGTACAAACGAGTTTTGCTTCTTCGTGAAGCACAACCGAACCTTTTTATTGAGTCAAACATGTCCCATTTGATTTTACTATGGTTCCATGTGAGAATTTAAATCAAGTGGAGTCCATTTGGTCACTCCAATCCTTGTATTCTCGATTTGCACCCAAATTGGCCTCAAATTTAGCCTAAAACAATGAAACGAGTTTTCCTTATTCGTTAAGCACAACCAAACTTGTTTGTTGAGTCAAACATGTCCCATTTGATGTTATTATGGTATTACACGAGTCTGAAATCAAGCGGAGTCCATTTGGTCACTAAAATTTTTGTATTCTCGAATTGCACCCAAATTGGCCTCCAATTGGCCTCCAATTGAGCCTACAACGTACAAATGAGTTTTCCTTCTCTGTTAAGCACAAACAAACCTTTTTTTTGAGTCAAAAATGTCCCATTTGATGTTATTATGGTATCACATGATTTATAAATCAAGCGGAGTCCATTTGGTCACTCAAATCCTTGTATTAATTGATTGCACCCAAATTGGCCTATAAATTGAGCCTACATCGTACAAACGAGTTTTCCTTCTTCGTTAAGCTCAACAGAACTTGTTTGTTGAGTCAAACATATCCCATTTAATGTTATTATGGTGCTATATGAGGATTTAAATCAAACGAAGTCCATTTGCTCACTCAAATCTTTGTATTCTCGGATTGCACCCAAATTGGCCTCCAATTTTGCCTACAACGTACAAACGAGTTTTCTTTCTTTGTTAAGCACAACCAAACTTTTTTGTTGAGTAAAACATGTCCCATTTGATGTTATTATGGTACCACGTGAGTTAGAAATCAAGCAGAGTCCATTTGGTCAGTAAAAGTTTTGTATTCTCGAATTGCACCCAACTTGGCCTCCAATTGAGCCTACAACGTACAAACGAGTTTTCCTTCTTCGTTAAGCAGAACCAAACTTTTTTGTTGAGTCAAACATGTCCGAATTGAAGTTATTATGGTGCCACCTGAGGATTTAAATCAAACGGAGTCCATTTGGTCCCTGAAATCCTGGTATTCTCGGATTGCACCCAAATTGGCCTCCAATTGAGCCTGCAACGTACAAACTAGTTTTCCTTCTTCGTTAAGCACAACCGAACTTTTTTTTCTGTCAAACATGTCCCAATTGATGTTATTATGGTGCCTCAAGAGGATTGAAATCAAATGGAGTCCACTTGGTCATTCAAATCCTTGTATTCTCGGATTGCACCCAAATTGGCCTCCAATGGAGACTACAACGTACAAACGAGTTTTCCTTCTTCTTTAAGCACAACTAAACCTTTTTTTTTATTCACAAATGTCAAGTTTTACATTATTATGGAGCCACATGAGTTAGAAACCAAGCGGAGTCCATTTTCTCACTCAAATCCATGTATTTCCGGATTGCACCAAAATTTGCCTACAATTGAGCCTACAACGTACAAACTAGTTTTTCTTCTTTGTGAAGCACAAGAGAACCTTTTTGTTGAGTCAAACATGTCCCATTTTACATTATTATGGTACCATGTGAGGATTTAAATCAAGCGGAGTCCATTCGGTCACTCCAATCCTTGTATTCTCGGATTGCACCCTACTTGGCCTCCAATTTAGCCTACAACGTACAAACGGCTTTTCCTTCTTCGTTAAGCTCAAACAAACTTGTTTGTTGAGTCAAACATGTGAAATTTGATCTTATTATGGTACCACACGAGTTAGAAATCAATCGGAGTCCACTTGGTCACTCAAATTTTTGTATTCTCGAATTGCACCCTACTTGGCCTCCAATTGAGCCTACAACGTACAAACGAGTTTTCCTTCTTCGTTAAGCACAACCAAACTTTTTTTTGAGTCAAACATGTCCCAATTGAAATTATTATGGTGCCATGTGAGGATTAAAAACAAACGGAGTCCATTTGGTCAATCAAATCCTTGTATTCTCGGATTGCACCCAAATTGGCCTCCAATTGAGCCTTAAACATACAAACGAGTTTTTCTTCTTCGTTAAGCACAACCGAACTTTTTTGTTGAGTCAAACATGTCACAATTGATGTTATTATGGTGCTTTAGGAGGATTGAAATCAAACGGAGTCCATTTGGTCATTCAAATCCTTGTATTCTCGGATTGCACCCAAATTGGCCTCCAATTTAGCCTAAAACATAGAAACGAGTTTTTCTTCTTCGTTAAGCACAACCAAACTTGTTTGTTGAGTCAAACATGTCCCATTTGATGTTATTATGGTACCACGGGAGTCTGAAATCAAGCGGAGTCCATTTGGTCACTAAAATGTTTGTATTCTCGAATTGCACCCAACTTGGCCTCCAATTTTGCCTACAACGTAAAACGAGATTTCTTTCTTTGTTAAGCACAACCAAACTTGTTTGTTGAGTCAAACATGTCCCATTTGATGTTATCATGGTGCCACGGGAGGTATCAACCAATCGGAGTCCATTTTCTCACTCAAATCCTTGTATTCTAAGATTCCACCCAAATTGGCCTCCAATTGAGCCTGCAATGTACAAACGAGTTTTCCTTCTTTGTTAAGCACAACCGAACTTGTTTATTGAGCAAACAATCAGAGTCTATTTGGTCACTAAAATCCTTGTATTCTCGGATTGCACCCAAGTTAGAAACCACTCGGAATTTATTTGGTCACTCAAATCCTTGTATTCTCGGATTGCACCCAAGTTAACCAACAATTGAGCCTACAACGTACAAACAAGTTTTCCTTCTTCGTTAAGCACAAACAAACTTTTTTGTTGAGTCAAACATGTCCCAATTGACGTTATTATGGTACCACATGAGGTTTGAAATCAAACGGAGTCCATTTGGTCACTCAAATCCTTGTATTCTCGGATTGCACCCAAATTGGCCTCCAATTGAGCCTACAAGGTACAAATGAGTTTTCTTTCTTTGTTAAACACAACCGAACCTTTTTGTTGCATCAAACATGTCCCATTTGATGTTATTATTCTTCCACGCTAGTTAGAAACTAAGCGGAGTCTATTTGCTCACTCAAATCCTTGTATTCTCGGATTGCACCAAAATTGGCCTCCAATTGAGCCTACAACATACAAATGAGTTTTTCTTCTTCGTTAAGCATAACTGAACTTTTTTGTTGAGTCAAACATGTCCCATTTGACGTTATTATGGTACCACATGAGTTATAAATCATGCAGAGTCCATTTAGTCACTCAAATCCTTGTATTCTCGGATTGCACCCAAATTGGCCTCCAATTGAGCGTACAACGTACAAACGAGTTTTTCTTCATCGTTAAGCACAACCGAACTTTTTTGTTTTTTCAAACATGTCCCAATTGACGTGATTATGGTGCCATGTGAGAATTTAAATAAAGCGGAGTCCATTTGGTCACTCCAATCCTTGTATTCTCGGATTGCACCCAAATTGGCCTCAAATTTAGCCTAGAACGTACAATCGAGTTTTCCTTCTTCGTTAAGCACAAACAATCTTGTTTGTTGAGTCAAACATGTCCCATTTGACATTATTATTGTACCACACGAGTTAGAAATCAAGCGGAGTCCATTTTTTCACTCAAATTTTTGTATTCTCGAATTGCACCCTACTTGCCCTCCAATTGAGCCTACAACGTACAAACGAGTTTTCCTTCTTCGTTAAGCACAACCAAACATTTTGTTGAGTCAAACATGTCCCAATTGAAATTATTATGGTTCCATGTGAGGATTAAAAACAAACGGAGTCCATTTGGTCAATCAAATCCTTGTATTCTCAGATTCCACCCAAATTGGCCTCCAATTGAGCCTGCAACGTACAAACGAGTTTTCCTTCTTCGTTAAGCCCAACCGAACTTTTTTGTTTAGTCAAACATGTCACAATTGATGTTATTATGGTGCCTCAGGAGGATTGAAATCAAACGGAGTCCATTTGGTCATTCAAATCCTTGTATTCTCAGATTGCACCCAAATTGGCCTCCAATTTAGCCTTAAACATACAAACGAGTTTTTCTTCTTCGTTAAGCACAACCAAACTTGTTTTTTGAGTCAAACATGTCCCATTTGATGTTATTATGGTACCACGCGAGTCTGAAATCAAGCGGAGTCCATTTGGTCACTAAAATGTTTGTATTCTCGAATTGCACCCAACTTGGCCTCCAATTTTGCCTACAACGTAAAACGAGATTTCTTTCTTTGTTAAGCACAACCAAACTTGTTTGTTGAGTCAAACATGTCCCATTTGATGTTATCATGGTGCCACGGGAGGTATCAACCAATCAGAGTCCATTTGCTCACTCAAATCCTTGTATTCTAAGATTCCACCCAAATTGGCCTCCAATTGAGCCTGCAACGTACAAACGAGTTTTCCTTCTTTGTTAAGCACAACCGAACTTGTTTATTGAGTCAAACAATCGGAGTCTATTTGGTCACTAAAATCCTTGTATTCTCGGATTGCACCCAAGTTAGAAACCACTCGGAATTTATTTGGTCACTCAAATCCTTGTATTCTCGGATTGCACCCAAGTTAACCAACAATTGAGCCTACAACGTACAAACAAGTTTTCCTTCTTCGTTAAGCACAAACAAACTTTTTTGTTGAGTCAAAAATGTCCCAATTGACGTTATTATGGTACCACATGAGGTTTGAAATCAAACGGAGTCCATTTGGTCACTCAAATCCTTGTATTCTCGGATTGCACCCAAATTGGCCTCCAATTGAGCCAACAAGGTACAAATGAGTTTTCCTTCTTTGTTAAACACAGCAGAACCTTTTTGTTGCATCAAACATGTCCCATTTGATGTTATTATTCTTCCACGCTAGTTAGAAACTAAGCGGAGTCCATTTGCTCACTCAAATCCTTGTATTCTCGGATTGCACCAAAATTGGCCTCCAATTGAGCCTACAATATACAAATGAGTTTTCCTTCTTCTTTAAGCACAACTGAACTTTTTTGTTGGGTCAAACATGTCCCATTTGACGTTATTATGGTGCCACATGAGTTATAAATCATGCGGAGTCCATTTAGTCACTCAAATCCTTGTATTCTCGGATTGCACCCAAATTGGCCACCAATTGAGCCTACAACGTACAAACGAGTTTCTCTTCATCGTTAAGCACAACCGAACTTTTTTGTTTTGTCAAACATGTCCCAATTGACGTGATTATGGTGCCATGTGAGAATTTAGATAAAGCGGAGTCCATTTGGTCACTCCAATCCTTGTATTCTCGGATTGCACCCAAATTGGCCTCAAATTTAGCCTAGAACGTACAATCGAGTTTTCCTTCTTCGTTAAGCACAAACAATTTTGTTTGTTGAGTCAAACATGTCCCATTTGACATTATTATTGTACCACACAAGTTAGAAATCAGGCGGAGTCCATTTGGTCACTCAAATTTTGTATTCTCGAATTGCACCCTACTTGGCCTCCAATTGAGCCTACAACGTACAAACGAGTTTTCTCTCTTCGTTAAGCACAACCAAACTTTTTTGTTGAGTCAAACATGTCCCAATTGAAATTATTATGGTGCCATGGGAGGATTAAAAACAAACGGAGTCCATTTGGTCAATCAAATCCTTCTATTCTCGGATTGCACCCAAATTGGCCTCCAATTGAGCCTTTTTTTTTTTTTTTTTGAAAAGCAAGCTTGGGGGTTTATATGGGCTCCCCAGACCACTGAATGAAAAAAGAAAAATAAAACATTACAAAATCAAAAAACTTTCTATCACAAAGGAAATAAAACATTACATTCTTAAATACTTTCTACCACTTGCATCTTCAAAGATTATCTTTTTCAGGTCTTCTGCAAAGGAGCTAGGAGCAACTTCGATGAAGGTAGAGTTGGGCATAAGCGCTGCCAGCTTGTCAGCTGCTCTATTAGTTTCCCGAACTACATGAATCACATTGCAAACTTCAAACATTTTCAGCAGCTCTTTAATTCTGCGCGTGGTATGTTTAGCTTCCCATGGAGGAGCTTTGTTCGTGTGTATATACTGGACAGCACTTGCTGAATCGATACAGATGTTTAGTTTTCTATGCTGTCCTGTAATTGCCATTCGCAGCCCAGCTTCAACCCCATGCAGCTCATGCAGGATCACTGATTTGCCTGGTTGGGAACCTGCTCTTGCTGCTAAAACAGCACCCTGCTGATCACGAATCAGCGCTCCATACCCTCCTGACGTACCTTGCAGCGAGCCATCAGAATTGATTGTCATCCACCCTGGATCAGGCCTATGCCAAGAGTGCCATGTGCTGTCCTTAATTTTAAATTTGATGTCGATATTCCATCTATTGAAGAAGCTGCGGTCTTGGGGCGTATCCTCCACTTCCAGCTCCATGACATTCAGCCGTAATCGAACATCATCTCTGATTTTTGGACTGAGGTCCTTTGCTGCTAGCTCCTTTCTGTCAAACAGTCTTCTATTGCGTTCTAACCATAAATGGTATATTGTTGCATTTAACATTAACTTTTGAGCAATAGATTTCGGGCCTGATCCTGTGAATTTCTGCAAGCACCATTGAATTTCTGCTGTCCATCTGCGAGGGTGATGATTGAGACCCATGAATCTCAGCATGTATGACCAAACCTGATTTGTGTACATACAGTTGAAGAAGAGGTGTTCTTCATTTTCAGGTTCTAGATTACAGAAACAGCATAAAGAGGCAGGTATAGTCCCCCAATTGAACAGCTTGTCTTGCGTTTTTAATCTGTTTGTCATAGCTAGACATCCAATAAAACTGTGTCTGGGGATTCGACCCTTGAACCAAACAAGCTTCGTCCACGGGATGAGTGGCTTGTTATCTCTAATAGCATGATATGCACTTTTGCTTGTGAACTCTCCACCTGTGCCTCCTTTCCACACTACTTCATCTTGATAATTATTGTCAAGTTCCACTGAGCTAAGGTCCTCATAAATTTCAGCAATTGAGGCCTGAATATAATCACTTGCAAGCCATTGCCCATTCCTGATTAGAGCACTCACTTTGGCCTTCTTATTTATAAGAGAGTTGTAGGTCAGATTTTGAGGGAATCTCTCCATAAGAATACCCTTTGGATGCCAGGGGTCTTTCCATAAACAAGTGTCCCTTCCATTCCCAATTGAATAAGAGATCAAATTGCTTGTCAGCTTTCTGCAGTTTAGAATGCTTCTCCAGCACCATGATGCTCCTTGCGGGGTGCCCATTAACTAGAAATCCCTTCCCTTGATGAGGTTCTTCTTCGTCCATTGGACCCATAGGGTTTCCTTGTTTGACACAATGTTCCATATGTACCTCGTCATAGCAGCCAGGTTAGCAGTTTTGATGCACCTTACACCCAGACCTCCTTCATTGTATGGTTGGGAGATTTTTTTCCATTGAACAAGAGGAACTGTCAGGTACTGATCAGAGGCGGACCATAAGAAGTTTCTAATGACTGAAGTGATTTCATTGATTGTTTCCTTGGGTAGAACATAGCAAGAACTCCAATACACCTGCATACTACTCAGAACTACCTTGATGAGGGTAAGTCTACCTGCATAGGATAAGGTCATGTTCTTCCAAGAGGATACTCTCTTCCTGATCCTTTCAACAAGAGGGAAGCAATCAAGGTGAGATAATCTAGATGAAATCATGGGAAGGCCTAGGTATCTTACAGGAATATTTGCTGCTTTAAATTGCAGAATTGAAGTAATCTCTGCCAGTTTATTACGCGGGATTCCTGCTGCAAAAAGGCTGCTTTTGTTGCAATTTATTGTCAGACCCGTACATCTTCTGAACTTGTCCATAACCTGAGCAAGAGTAGCCGCTGACCTTTGGTCACCATGGAAGAATGCTATAATATCATCAGCAAAGCTTAAGTGAGTTATGAAGGGGTGGTCATTGCATTTGTAGTGCAGCTTATAGTTTCCTTGAATAGCTTGGTCCTTTAGAAGCAGGTGGAGAATTTTCATCATCAGGACAAATATGTAGGGAGACATCGGGCATCCCTGACGATTGCCCCTAGTAGCTTGGATGAAACCTTTTGGAGAGCCATTTACCAAGATTGAGTATTTAGGAGTGGAGATACACATGTACACCCATTGGATAAACTGCTCTGGGAACTTGAGTTTTCTCATCATATGAATGATAGATTCCCATCTGATAGTGTCATAAGCCTTTCGAAGATCAATTTTCGCTGCACATCTCGGGGGGCCTTGGTCTTTATGATAGTTTCGCACTAGCTCGTGGGCTAACATAATATTGTCCTGAATCAGTCTACCCTTGATAAAAGCAGATTGATTTGGACTGACTAGCCTTTGAACTATCGTGCTGAGCCTGTTCTTCATGATTTTAGTCAAGCATTTGTAGACAACATTGCAGCATGATATAGGTCTGAAATCACTGAGGGCGGTAGCATTAGTAATTTTAGGAATTAAAACTACACATGTTGTATTTACCTCTCTCAGAAGTTGTCCACTAGCAAAAAAGTTACTGATTGCTTTACTGAAATCATCTCCCAGAATACGCCATGCTGACTTATAGAAGAACGAAGAGAATCCATCGAGGCCCGGTGATTTGTTGGAGTCTATCATAGATAAGGCTTCTGTGATTTCATTGCGGCTGACCTGGCTAGTAAGATCATTGCTTTCTTCAGCAGTGAGGACTCGTTCAAAATTGATGCTCTCAATAACACTGTCATCATAAGTTTCCAGGTTCCCTCCAAAGACTTCCTCAAAATATTTCACACACTCTGCCCCAATCTCTTCTATGTCCTCAATTTTCTCCTGATTTGCATTGTATAGAGATAATATTTTCTTTTTCTTTTTCCTTTCCCTGGTGTAATCATGGAAGTAGGCCACATTTTCATCTCCCACCTGCATATGCTTTTCTTTTGCCTTCTGCTTTGCTTCTGATTCCTCTCCTTTAGCTGCTATGACATACATTTTGAGGGCTTCCCTTTCCTGACTCATTAGCACTGGATTAAGAGGTTGGTGTTGGAGCGCCTGTTGTGATCTATCCAAGTGTTGTTTGGCTGTGGTAGCACTCCTGTTTGCATTCAGAAATCTAGTCTTTCTCCATTCAATAAGCTTGTTCTTAACTCGCTTCAGTTTCTTGGTCAACAGTACATTGCATTACCTATAACTGGTTCTCGCCAAGCTTGATCTACAATTGTCATGTATCCTGGAGTAATTGTAGAATTTGAAGGGGATTGGGCCTGCATTTTTATGTTCATAAATTGTAAGAATCACAGGGGAGTGGTCCGATACACCGACAGTTAGGAAATCAGCTTCAGAGTCCGGTATGTTGATAAGCCAGTCCTAATTCACCATGACTCTATCTAGCTTAGACATAATCCTGTTTTCCCCTTCTTGTTTGTTGGACCAAGTTAGATAACATCCCTTGTATTTACAATTAAAAAGTTGGAGTCGTTGCACACAATTTAGAAGGTCCATAAAATGGTATGGTCTGATCTCATCACCTCCTACTCTTTCTTGGGAGTTCAGAATAGAATTGAAGTCTCCTATGATAGCCCATGGATACCTGTAGAGGCTGCTGATATGTTCCATTTCCTGCCATAGTCTCTTTCTCTCCATGTAGTTTCTTTTACCATAAATGAAGCTCAGTAAGCAGGTGTAGCCATTCGGCCAGATGGTTTTAGCTGTTATAGCTTGCTCAGTTCTAGCTATGATATTTACATTCACATCCTTTGGATCCCATGCCCGCCAAATTCTACCTCCATGAACCAGATCATTATTATCCACCACTGTCCAGTCTTTAAAAAGAGTTCTCTGGATTTGAGACTTCTTCTCATTGCTAACTTTTGTCTCCACTAATCCTATCATACTAACTTTCTGTTTTTTATCATCTTTGGAACTTCCCGCTGTTTTAAAGGGTCGTTTAAACCCCGAATATTCCAGCAAGCGATTTTAATCATGGAACAAGAGCAGAGTTGGTTCCATCACCCTGTATAGGGCTATTGTTCCCTCCTTTCTTACTTTCTTGAGTAGGAATTGTAAGTTTTCCTTGTTTGATCCTCTGTGATGTTCTATTAGTAATAGGAGCAGCTCTAACATGAGGTTTGGGCTTAATGCGAATGCTTTTAGTGCTGGCTGGAACAGACTTTGCATGTTCCTGCATTATCTGTCCTACCTGCATACCAGATCCCAAAGAGAGTTGGGTTGCATTTGCACTCTGTGCACTGTCGTGTTTTGATGCGCTATTTTAGTAGCACACAACTTAATACCCTGCTTTGTAATTTGTAGTATAGAATAAGTAGGGATCGTTCTAGACCGGGGATTAGAGGGCTTGTTAATTACACTAATAATAATTAAAAGACAACTAACAACCTAATTAATTAAGTAAAGTGGGATTGGATTTTCTAAATTAAATTATGAAAATAACTACGAAAATTAATATAAAGATAATAAACTAAAGAGATGGCAAAGATGAGAAATTAGCTAAGGGTTTTATCTCCACACACCAAACATATGCTTATAAATTAATCTTCAATAAACACTTGCTAACTCGTGAGAGACAATGCTCAAGACTAACCGTGACCGCACTGCATTAATCTTATTATTTTTCCAAGTTCGTTGAATTAAACTAAGCGTCGCTTTCAAACTATTCTTATCATGCTATCTAAACAGGAATCGCAAGTTAAATAGCAATCTAAGATCATTAAGTTTTGTGGAAAATATGAACACTGACTAGGCAATAACAAGTATGATCAGCATCTTGTTCTTGCCTAGGTTTTGACTTAACCTTACCAACGTTCCTTGGTATTTACTACTTGTGAGTACAGAATCATAACAATTAAGTGAAATTCTCCTATACTCTAGCCCCAGATCCTAGCATGCTTACTAAGTTGGCCACCTTAACAAACATAAAAGGAAAAGTTCTCTATAAAGCAGTTAAGCAAAACACAATCACTAATAGCAAGGAAGATTAAATTCAATTAATTTATAAAGCACATGTTCGGGGCTTCGAATCCACCCCTAACTAAGGGGAGTTTAGCTAGACATATTAATTATGTTCAAACAGTAATCCATAATCAATAATCAAACCAAAATTAAGAGAAATAGATGTTTAGAGATGAAAACAAAACACTGATCCGTGGTGGTACTGAATAGAAGCTGGGCTGCGAATAGCAGAAATCCCTTCACCAACACGCGAATTGCTCCTTCCTGCTTCCTCAGTTCCTTTCGTTCTGCTTCAGCTCCTTCCTTTCGATTTCTGCTTGTGACAAAGTGAGAGAGATGAGGGATAACGAGGGACAGCGACGGTGGCTACGGTTTGTGCGAGGATGATCAGGGAGGAGGTTGATTGGTTGAGTAGAGAGAGGACGATGAAGGGTTTTCGCGAGGAGGAGGGATCTGCCAGAATGGGGGTTCGATTAGGTTTGATGAGGAGGCTGTTTCTGGAGGTGAAGGCGATGAGGGATGAGGCGACTATGGTTGTAAGGAGGAGGGGATGAACAGGGCCCTACGTGGTGGTCTGCGGTTTGGCGAGGGCGGTGAATATGGTTGATGATGGGTGAGGACGGCGGCTAGGGTTTGTGCGAGGATGCAGTGGATGGGATGCTCTACTGGATGGGTCGATGGATCCTCTCAAAGCCAGGTATGTCCCCTTTTTATTCTTGTTTTCTTCTCTCTGTGGTTTCCTTGTTGGTGTGGTTTCCTTGTTGGTGTGGTTTCCTTGTTTGTGTGATTTCCTTGTTTGTGTGAAGTCCTTGTGCAATTAGTATTCCTGAATTGCCAATTTGCTTCTATTTTAAAGTATTGTAATTGGAAACCTACACAAACATGAAAATAGCAATTAGTACCATAATTAACAAATAATGGCTAATAATACATATAGAAATATGGTACTAAAAATAGCATAATTATGCCCCTATCAAATTCCCCCACACTTATCTTTTGCTTGTCCTCGAGCAAATCTAAGAAACAAAAATAAAAGACTCAAATGACTCAATCTATACTTTCCAACATTTGTCTCAGAGATTTTCAACGGATCATGACATGTTAAGATTCTTTGTAAACACGAGATTAAATCCACATCATTCAAAAATTAATACACGTTCATAGCAATGATATAAAAATCTACAATTAAATCAATCCACGTGACTGTGAAACTCAAGCGCGTGCCAAGAAGAATTAACCCCAAAAATCTCACTAGATACACTCCTTTCTTTTTCACTGATTGTTTGGTAAAATAGCTCTTCCTATTCTAGTTATATGTGAGTGGATTGATGTGAAAGGGAAACAAATAGCTCACATATGATATAACAAGAAATAATGGCATTTTTCTGACTTTTTTTTTTTTTTTTTTTTTTTAGATATATGATCTCATGGAAGGAATGCTACTACTTGAATGCAAGAACTAGTGACACCATATGCTCATACCTCATTCGAATCTCCACATCGTGACATTGCAAGATACACTCAATCAAAAGGTCTTAATTCAGGTTGTAATGGGGCCAGGGGTCAAGGGAAGAGAAAGAACGGATATGAAGTTTTCAAAGGGCTTGAAGAAATTGTGAAAGCATGCAATAAGATTAGAGACATTAGCAAGGAATCATATGGTTCAAGACATAAGTGGGAAAATGACGAGGTGGTTCATTGATAATAAAGAGCTTCAGCAATTATTTTGTGTCTATTGAAAATAATTGAACTATCTGTATGGTACTGTAATACTGAATGGATAAAGATAAGGACTTGTATCCCTTTTGTAATATATATATATATATATTTTTTTTTTTTTTTTTTTTTTTTTTTTTGCAACTCTTTCTTTTGAACTGTCTACCACAAGGGTCTTCCCCCACACTTGCTTTTCAACATACCTTGAACCATAATAAAGTATCTGCAAATCAAATTATGCTCCACTCGTTTTATTAGGATAGAGAATGAGGGTAATGAAATAAAAGGCTTAATAATAGGCTCAATGGGGTTAACCTAAAGGAAAAATATTATGGATCAGGCTTATTTGGCAATGGTGGAAACTAGGTGCCTTTATCATGTCAAGCATGTCATGCAATTCAATATGATGCCTTGAACGAAATTAATACAAGTTCTAGTATTTAATTCTTAATGTTGAAAGCAATCCAAGTAGCAACCAAAGCAAACAAAATAGAGATCATGCAACGAATTATTATTGACAAAGAAATACAAGATGACCTAACTAAAAACTCTTAAAATCAAAGGAACAATAGGCTCAAAACTCACATATGGGTTAGAATGAGTTAAATTCAACTAAGCATGCTATGAGTACCAATTACTAAGTTGATTACATGTGAATTTGCATATGATAACCATAAATAAGCATTAACCAAAGAATAATATTAGATCTTGAATCATGTTTATAAATCATCTTAAAGTCATGCAATTAAAAACCAAATCTCATCATTGTGTTGGAAAGTATCCTAAGACTCAAAACAACTAATATTTTTTTTTTATTTTTTTTTATTTTTTTAATATTTTTTTTTTATTATTTTTTTGACACTAATACCAACAAAGAAAATAAAAACCAACAATATTTTTTTTTTTTCAAAATAATTCAAAATAAAACAATGTTTTCTTCCCCCACACTTAAACCTAACATTGTCCTCAATGTTAATAGATTATAGCACATGCAATGAAAGATTTAAACGCGGAAAAACAAACTATTAACAAACAAAACCAAAAACAACGAAAATAAAATAAAATGATAAAGAAAGCAAATCTGATTGGGTTGCCTCCCAAGAAGCGCTTGTCTTAACGTCGTGCAGCCTGACGGTATCTCCAATTAATCCTCAGAATAAGTGGGAACATGGAGTGATACGTTCTCCACGTCATGCTCCACAAATGACTCATAATAGGGCTTAAGTCGATGATGTTTCACTTTAAACTCCTTTCCGGTTGTGACACTCTTAATCTGTATAGGACCATGAGGAAAACATTAGTAACAATAAAAAGGACCAACCCATTCAGAACGCAACTTACCAGTTCTAAGACATGATTGGAAAAGCAAGACTTTCATTCCAATGACAAAAGTATTTCCATGGATCATCTGATCATGAAAACTATAGTGTTCTCCTTATAATTGCTTTTACTATCATAAGCCTCATCCTGAATCTTTTCAAGCTCATTCAACTGAAATTTCTTCCGCTTCTTTGTGTCATAGGGAACTCCATTGCTCTCATATCCAACGGCAGTAGTGATGTTGGTCTCAAGTTCATCCTCATTTTTGAGGTCTGACAATTTCTGGGCCAAATTGTCATTCACATGAATAGAAAAACAAGAATGATTTTTATCATGATATTTCGTGGCTTCAAAGATGTTGAAGCCAATCACATCACCATCAAATTCCATGGTCAGTTTTCCCGCATGTACATCAATATTTGTCTTCGCAGTTTTCATGAAGGGGCGCCCTAAAAGAAGAGGCAAAGGTGCTGATAATTCCGAATCTTCCATCTCAAGAACATAGAAATCTGCTGGGAATATCAAATGGTTAACCTGCACTAACACATCTTCCAACAAACCTCGAGGATATGCATTAGAACGGTCAGCCAATTGAATAATAACACCATCATTTTTTAACTTCCCAAGATTCATAGATCGATAAATAGAATACGGCATAACATTAATTGAAGCACCTAAGTCTAACATTGCATTTTCAATTTTAGTATTACCGATAACACAAGGGATAGTGAAACTACCTGGATCCTTACACTTCGGTGGCAATTTCCTTTGAAGAACTGCGGAGACATTCTCACTTACTTTAACTACCTCTCCGTCTCGAAGACGTCTCTTTGTTGTGCAAAGCTCCTTCAAAAATTTTGCATACTTAGGCACTTGCTTAATAGCATCAAGAAGAGGAATATTGACTTGGACTTTTCGGAAGGTTTCCAAAATTTCCTTATCCTGTTCATCTTTCCTAGATTTGGCAAACCTACCTGGAAAAGGCACAAAAGGTGGAACAAGATTAGCAGAAACTGAATTTGGAATACTCACCTTCTTACCTTGGAGTTCTGGTTTTTCAATGATGGATGGATCATCCTTCTGTAACTCAGCTTTCTTATTTTGACTCTGTTTAGGGACTATTGGATCATTCTCAAGTTGCCTACCACTCCTCAATGTAATTGCTTTTGCAGTTTCAAACCTGCCCTTTGGATTTGGAGTGGTAGAACTAGGAAGTTTTCCTTGCTCGCGAATTTGTCCAATAAACTCAGCTATTTGTCCCATCTGTACCTTTAAATCTGCTATATCTTTTGCTTGATTCTGCTGAGAAATAGTTAATGATTTCAGAATCTCATCATAATTAAGTGGCATACCTGAATTGTGCTGAGGTGGTTCAGGTGGTCCTTGAAAGAAACCAGGAGGTGGCCGATTCGAAGTCTGTTGTTGAGGTTGTTCTGAATTTCTCCATCCAAAACTTGGGTGATTTCTCCAACCTTCATTGTAGGTGTTCGAATAAGGATTATTTCTATAGTGATTTTTCCCCTGAAAACCTATTGCATTGACATTCTCCCAACCGCCATTCTCAATCAGTTGAGGACATTGATAAGATGGATGTCCTGACTTTGTACACACGCCACAAACCTGTGCAACTCCTAGCATATTCGGCTTCCCTAGGGCCTGAGTCACAAGTGAGGTAAGATTAGCCATTTGAGCTTCCAAACTAGAATTAGTACTTACCTCATTGACTTGGCGTGAAGGCTCTCCAATTCCTTCATACTGCTGGGCATTTAAGGCTCGGTTTGCAATCAAAGTTTTTGCTGCTGCTGGAGTTTTATCAACCAAAGCTCCTCCTGCCGCTGCATCTAACATCTGTCGCTCAAGAGGAAGCAATCCCTCATAAAAGTATTGAATCAGGAGCTCCTCCTTCATCTGATGTTGCGGGCATGATGCTATGAGAGTTTTGAAGCGCTCATAGTAAGCCGGATATGATTCTCCTGGACCTTGCTGTATACCACTGATTTTCTTCCTCAATAAGATAATTTTGGAAGTTGGGAAGAATTTCTCTAGAAACACCTTCTTCATGCTTTCCCAAGAATATACTGTTCCGGAAGGTAGTTCATAGAGCCAATCCTTAGCCCTATCAGTCAGAGAAAAGGGGAATGCTCTCAACTTTAGAATGTTTTCATCCACATTTATTGGAGTCATACTGGAGCATACTATTTCAAATTCCTTTAAATGTTTATTTGGATCCTCCATGGAAAGACCATGATACTTCGGAATATGATGAAGTAGGCTAGATTTCAGCTCAAATGACTCAGTCTTGCCCTGCGCGGCTAATGGGTACTGAATGCACAAGGGTGCGGCATTGTCCAAGGTGGATGCCGAAAGTTCTTTAATAGATCTATTATCTCCCATGTCGAACTCTTCAGATTCAGATTCAAAGCTAGATGTTTGTAGTTCTTTTGTTTCTCTTCTTCGTCTTCTAAATGTTTTCTCAGGCTCTGAATCGTATTCTACCAAGTTTTCGCAGGATCTCCTATTGTGCATGAACTAGTACCTGAAATAAAGAAAGAAAGAAAAAAAAAGAAAAATCAATAAAAATAAAAATAAAAATAAATAAAAACTAATTAAGCAATCAACAACTTTTCTAATCCCCGGCAACGGCGCCAAAAATTGATGCGCTATTTTAGTAGCACACAACTTAATACCCTGCTTTGTAATTTGTAGTATAGAATAAGTAGGGATCGTTCTAGACCGGGGATTAGAGGGCTTGTTAATTACACTAATAATAATTAAAAGACAACTAACAACCTAATTAATTAAGTAAAGTGGGATTGGATTTTCTAAATTAAATTATGAAAATAACTACGAAAATTAATATAAAGATAATAAACTAAAGAGATGGCAAAGATGAGAAATTAGCTAAGGGTTTTATCTCCACACACCAAACATATGCTTATAAATTAATCTTCAATAAACACTTGCTAACTCGTGAGAGACAATGCTCAAGACTAACCGTGACCGCACTGCATTAATCTTATTATTTTCCCAAGTTCGTTGAATTAAACTAAGCGTCGCTTTCAAACTATTCTTATCATGCTATCTAAACAGGAATCGCAAGTTAAATAGCAATCTAAGATCATTAAGTTTTGTGGAAAATATGAACACTGACTAGGCAATAACAAGTATGATCAGCATCTTGTTCTTGCCTAGGTTTTGACTTAACCTTACCAACGTTCCTTGGTATTTACTACTTGTGAGTACAGAATCATAACAATTAAGTGAAATTCTCCTATACTCTAGCCCCAGATCCTAGCATGCTTACTAAGTTGGCCACCTTAACAAACATAAAAGGAAAAGTTCTCTATAAAGCAGTTAAGCAAAACACAATCACTAATAGCAAGGAATATTAAATTCAATTAATTTATAAAGCACATGTTCGGGGCTTCGAATCCACCCCTAACTAAGGGGAGTTTAGCTAGACATATTAATTATGTTCAAACAGTAATCCATAATCAATAATCAAACCAAAATTAAGAGAAATAGATGTTTAGAGATGAAAACAAAACACTGATCCGTGGTGGTACTGAATAGAAGCTGGGCTGCGAATAGCAGAAATCCCTTCACCAACACGCGAATTGCTCCTTCCTGCTTCCTCAGTTCCTTTCGTTCTGCTTCAGCTCCTTCCTTTCGATTTCTGCTTGTGACAGAGTGAGAGAGATGAGGGATAACGAGGGACAGCGACGGTGGCTACGGTTTGTGCGAGGATGATCAGGGAGGAGGTTGATTGGTTGAGTAGAGAGAGGACGACGAAGGGTTTTCGCGAGGAGGAGGGATCTGCGAGAATGGGGGTTCGATTAGGTTTGATGAGGAGGCTGTTTCTGGAGGTGAAGGCGATGAGGGATGAGGCGACTATGGTTGTAAGGAGGAGGGGATGAACAGGGTCCTACGTGGTGGTCTGCGGTTTGGCGAGGGCGGTGAATATGGTTGATGATGGGTGAGGACGGCGGCTAGGGTTTGTGCGAGGATGCAGTGGATGGGATGCTCTACTGGATGGGTCGATGGATCCTCTCAAAGCCAGGTATGTCCCCTTTTTATTCTTGTTTTCTTCTCTCTGTGGTTTCCTTGTTGGTGTGGTTTCCTTGTTGGTGTGGTTTCCTTGTTGTGTGATTTCCTTGTTTGTGTGAAGTCCTTGTGCAATTAGTATTCCTGAATTGCCAATTTGCTTCTATTTTAAAGTATTGTAATTGGAAACCTACACAAACATGAAAATAGCAATTAGTACCATAATTAACAAATAATGGCTAATAATACATATAGAAATATGGTACTAAAAATAGCATAATTATGCCCCTATCATGTTTCTTGTGCTGATCATCAAGTTTAGCGCAACTCCATGCCCTGCTTTGCCTGTCTTGGGAGCTTTGTATGTCACTGTGAGGTCTTTCCTCAGTTTCTCTACTTTGTTCCTGGTCCTCTAGACTGAATTGACCTGCTGCCTTGCTGAATGTTATTGCTGTCCTGCTGTGTTTCTGGGCCGTAATACTGAGTATCCTAGCCTCATTGTCCACCTTGTCCACCTCCTTGTCCCCCTCCTTTGTAGGTGTTTGTGTTTGAGTTGTCTTGGTTGGTTTAAACGAGTGTTTCCCTCTTGCTATCAGCCATCCTGCCTCAGCTGCATTGTCCTCATTTGCATTGTACTCAAGTGCATTGTTCTCAGCAGCATTGTCATCAAGAGCATTGTCCTTCGCAGCATTGTCGTCAATTGCATTGTCCTCAATTTCATTGTTCTCAAGAGCACCATCCTCATTTGCAGTGTCCGCAGTATTAGTTTCCTCAGTGTCATTATCTGCTGTCTGTCTGTCCTTAATTGTTATGTTCTCTACAGTGTGGCCCTCAGGATCTCTATTTCCTGTTTTGGTTGCACGCCAGTATTTAGTGGCCTGATTTTGTGTTTTCTTTTGTTTGGACAGCTCATGGAGGAATGTCCAAAACCTGCGCAATGGGTACACCGAGCTGGTTTCCATGAATATTCCACACTGACACTTATCGACCTGCCATCATCAATCGTTATAGGGATGCAATCTGGGAATGGGCTGTTTGCGTCCATCTCTATGCAGATTCTAGCATAAGATAGCCTGGTTCTTTTCTCTGTCGCTTTATCAAGCATAATCGGATTCCCAATTGCACTCGCAACTGTTTGTAGTCCCTCTGGACTCCACAAGAACAGGGGGACTCTTCTCAGATTAACCCAAATGGGAACCGAATTAATGGCTTCAACATCATCCTCCAGATATGGTTCCCATGGTCTGATAATGAAGATACGACTTGCCATGTATACAGGTCCTACTTCCATTACTTTCAGTTTATCATCTTCATTGTTAAACTTAAAAACAAAAGCTCTGTCCCCATAGATTGACATTTCAAAATCACTTTTCAGAGCCCATATTTTTTTCAATTTATCTTCGACAAACCCATATGCTAGTCTTTTCCCCACAAAATTACCAATTAGATAGGTTTCACATTCCCTAAGTCTTGCTACATGATCTGATCTGTTAATGTGGACGATTTTCTTACCTTCTATCAGAGGAGGTGGAACATATTTCAGCTTGGTGATTCCTCCTGTAGTCTGGTTTGCAAACAGGGATACCCAACTGAGACGTTTGCTGCCTTGTCCTGAACGGACTGCTGCTGCTGCTTGTTTAGGTTGAACCTCCATGCGATCCAAGCTTGCTTCCTTCAAAATCTGTCCATTTTCGATGTTCCTTACAATTTCAAGTTGTTGTGGGAGGAGTTCTAGTGCGGGTGGGTCTATTCCTCTAACTGCAGATCCCTCTCCCCCCGAGGATATAGGCGGAGTTGGGTGAATCAGTGGGGACTGAATCATCAATTCATACTGTCATTAATGCCTTCAACCAAGATCAACCAAACCCTAGAAATCGCCTTCACAAACGAGTTTTTCTTGCCTCCAATTGAGCCTACAACGTACAAACGAGTTTCCTTCTTCTTGAAGCAGAACCGAACCATTTTGTTGAGTCAAACTTGTCCCATTTTACGTTATTATGGTGTCATGCAGGGATTTAAATCAAGCGGAGTCCATTTGGTCACTTCAATCCTTGTATTCTCGGATTGCACCCAAATTGGCCTCCAATTTAGCCTAAAACATACAAACGAGTTTTCCTTCTTCGTTAAGCACAACCAAATTGGTTTGTTGAGTCAAACATGTCCCATTTGATGTTATTATGGTACCACACGAGTCTGAAATCAAGCGGAGTCCATTTGGTCACTAAAATTTTTGTATTCTCGAATTGCACCAAATTGGCCTCCAATTGAGCCTACAACGTACAAACGAGTTTTCCTTCTCTGTTAAGCACAACCGAACCTATTTTTTGAGTAAAAAATGTCCCATTTGACGTTATTATGGTATCACATGATTTATAAATCAAGCGGAGTCCATTTTGCTCACTCAAACCCATGTATTTTCGGATTGCACCAAAATTTGCCTACAATCGAGCCTACAACGTACAAACGAGTTTTTCTTCTTCGTGAAGCACAACCGAACCTTTTAGTTGAGTCAAACATGTCCCATTTGACGTTATTATGGTGTCGTGTGAAGATTTAAATCAAGCGGAGTCCATTTGGTCACTCCAATCCTTGTATTCTAGGATTGCACCCAAATTGGCCTCCAATTTAGCCTACAACGTACAAACGAGTTTTCCTTCTTCGTTAAGCTCAAACAAACTTGTTCGTTGAGTCAAACATGTGCCATTTGATGTTATTATGGTACCACACGAGTTAGAAATCAAGCGGAGTCTATTTGGTCACTCAAACATTTGTATTCTCGAATTGCGCCATACTTGGCCTCCAATTGAGCCAATAACGTACAAACGAGTTTTCCTTCTTTGTTAAGCACAACCAAACTTTTTTGGTGAGTCAAACATGTCCCAATTGAAATTAATATGGTTCCACGTGAGGATTAAAATCAAACGGAGTCCATTTGGTCAATCAAATCCTTGTATTCTCGGATTGCACCCAAATTGGCCTCCAATTGAGCCTGCAACGTACAAACGAGTTTCCTTCTTCGTTAAGCACAACCAAACTTTTTTGGTCAGTCAAACATGTCACAATTGATGTTATTATGTTGCCTCATGAGGATTGAAATCAAACGGAGTCCATTTGGTCATTCAAATCCTTGTATTCTCGGATTGCACCCAAATTGGCCTCTAATTGAGCCTACAACGTACAAACGAGTTTTCCTTCTCTGTTAAGCACAACCGAACTATTTTTTTTTAGTAAAAAAAGTCCCATTTGATGTTATTATGGTATCACATGATTTATAAATCAAGCGGAGTCCATTTGGTCACTCAAATCCTTGTATTATTCGATTGCACCCAAATTGGCCTATAAATTGAGCCTACATCGTACAAAATCAGTTTTCCTTCTTCGTTAAGATCAACTGAACTTGTTTGTTGAGTCAAAAATATCCCATTTAATTTTATTATGGTGCTATGTGAGGATTTGAAATCAAACGGAGTCCATTTCCTCACTCAAATCTTTGTATTCTCGGATTGCACTAAAATTGGCCTGCAATTTTGCCTACAACGTACAAACGAGTTTTCTTTCTTTGTTAAGCACAACAAAACTTGTTTGTTGAGTCAAACATGTCCCATTGACGTTATTATGGTACCACGTGAAATAGAAATCATGCTGAGTCCATTTGGTCACTAAAATTTTTGTATTCTCGAATTGCACCCAACTTGGCCTCCAATTGAGCCTACAACTAACAAACGAGTTTTCCTTCCTCGTTAAGCACAACCAAACTTTTTTGTTGAGTCAAACATGTACCAATTGACGTTATTATGGTGCCACATGTGAATTCAAATCAAACGGAGTCCATTTGGTCACTCAAATCCTTGTATTCTCGGATTGAACCCAAATTGGCCTCCAATTGAGCCTACAACGTACAAACGAGTTTTCCTTCTTCTTTAAGCACAACCGAACCTTTTTTTTTGAGTCAGAAATGTCCAATTTTACATTATTATGGAGCCACACAAGTTAGAAACTAAGCGGAGTCCATTTGCTCACTCAAATGCATGTATTTTCAGATTGCACCAAAATTTGCCTACAATCGAGCCTACAACGTACAAACGAGTTTTTCTTCTTCGTGAAGCACAACCGAACCGTTTTTTTGAGTCAAAAATGTCCCATTTGACGTTATTATGGTCCCATGTGAGGATTTAAATCAAGCGGAGTCCATTTGGTCACTCCAATTCTTGTATTCTAGGATTGCACCCAAATTGGCCTCCAATTTAGCCTACAACATACAAACGAGTTTTCCTTCTTCGTTAAGCTCAAACAAACTTGTTTGTTGAGTCAAACATGTGCCATTTGATGTTATTATGGTACCACATGAGTTAGAAATCAAGCGGAGTCCATTTGGTCACTCAAATTTTGTATTCTCGAATTGCACCCTACTTGGCCTCCAATTGAGCCTACAACGTACAAACGAGTTTTCCTTCTTCGTTAAGCACAACCAAACTTTTTTTGTTGAGTCAAACATGTCCCAATTGAAATTATTATGGCTCCACGTGAGTATTAAAATCAAACGGAGTCCATTTGGTCAATCAAATCCTTGTATTCTCAGATTGCACCTAAATTGGCCTCCAATTGAGCATGCAACGTACAAACGAGTTTTCCTTCTTCGTTAAGCACAACCAAACTTTTTTGTTCAGTAGAAAATTTCACAATTGATGTTATTATGTTGCCTCATGAGGATGAAATCAAATGGAGTCCATTTGGTCAATCAAATCCTTGTATTCTCGGATTGCACCCAAATTGGCCTCCAATTGAGCCTACAACGTACAAACGAGTTTTCCTTCTTCGTTAAGCACAACCAAACCTTTTTTTTTTTAGTCGAAATGTCCCATTTGATGTTATTATGGTATCACGTGATTTATAAATCAAGCGGAGTCCATTTGGTCACTCAAATCCTTGTAATATTGGATTGCACCCAAATTGGCCTATAAATTGAGCCTACATCGTAAAAATGAGTTTTCCTTCTTCGTTAAGCTCAACCGAACTTGTTTTTTGAGTCAAACATATCCCATTTAATGTTATTATGGTGCTATGTGAGGATTGAAATCAATCGGAGTCCATTTGCTCACTCAAATCTTTGTATTCTCGGATTGCACCCAAATTGGCTTCCAATTTTGCCTACAACGTACAAACGAGTTTTCTTTCCTTGTTATGCACAACCAAACTTGTTTGTTGAGTCAAACATGTCCCATTTGACGTTATTATGGTACCACGTGAAATAGAAATCAAGCGGAGTCCATTTGGTCACTAAAATTTTTGTATTCTCAAATTGCACCCAACTTGGCCTCCAATTGAGCCTACAACGTACAAACGAGTTTTTCTTCTTCGTTAAGCACAACCAAACTTTTTTGTTGAGACAAACATGTCCCAATTGACGTTATTATGGTGCCACGTGTGGATTCAAATCAAACGGAGTCCATTTGGTCACTCAAATCCTTGTATTCTCGGATTGCACCCAAATTGGCCTCCAATTGAGCCTTTTTTTTTTTTTTTGAAAGGCAAGCGCGGGGTTTAAATGGGCTCCCCAGACCACAGAAAGAGAAAAATAAAAGACATTACATTGCTGACATTACATTCTCATATACTTCCTACCACTAGCATCATCAAAGATGATCTTTTTCAAATCCTCCGCAAAAGAGCTCGGGGGTAACGTCCCTATAGGTTGCAGTTGGCATCATGTTAGCCAGCTTATCTGCTGCTTTATTCGTTTCACGGACAACAAGCATGACCCTACATTCATCGAAGAGCTTCAGCTGCTCCCTGATTCTTCTCATTGTGTGAATGGCCTCCCATGGCGGAACTTTTGAATTGCGGATGTAGGAAACTGCATTTGCTGAGTCTATACCGAGGTTAAGCTTCCTGTAATTTCCCTGCATTGCCAAATTCAGTCCCAATTTGACCCCCTGCAGCTCGTGAAGGATGACCGAACAGCTTCTTTGAGACCCCGATGCAGCAGCAAGGACCTTGCCCCGAGTGGTCTCTAACCAAGGCTCCATAGCCTTCTCGCTGTCCTTTCATCGAACCATCTGTATTCACTGTTATGCAACCTGGATCAGGTCTGTTCCAGCTTGTAATTGATTGCCACATTCCAATGATTGAAAAAATTCCTTGCTCGATGTGTATCCTCAACTGCAGGGTCCAGCACTATCATTCTGAGACGAACATCCGCAACAATCTTCGCAGTTAAGTCCATGGCAGCAGCTTGCTTACATTCAAAAAGTCTTCTGTTCCTCTCCATCCAAAGGTGGTATATAGTGGCATTAAGGACAAGTTTCTTTACTGTGGAGCTTGGCTTAGACCCTGAAAATCTGTTGATGCACCATCGAATTTCCTCCTCCCAACTGAGAGGATGATGTCTGTATCCCATGAATTGAAGCATGTAAGTCCAGACAGATTTGAGTACCAACAGCTGAAGAATAGGTGTTCTTCATTCTCTGGTTCTTGGTGACACAGACAGCATAAGGAGGATTGAATCACCTTCCATTTCTTTAGATTGTCCTGGGTCTTCAAGCTTTTGTTCATAGTCGTATTTCTAATTGAGTGATACGCACTTTTACTTGAGAACTCTCCATCTGTACCTCCTTTCCAGATTACCTCATCTCTGAAATTATTGTCAATTTCCACTGAATTGAGATCTGCAAAAATCCCTGCAATAGAGGCCTTGTCATTGTCTCTTGCAGACCATTTACCTTCTTTGATTAAGGCACTAACCTTTGATTTCTGGTTGAGGGTGGAGTGGTAGGTTAACTGGGCAGGAAACTGATCAATCAGGATACCCTTGGGATGCCATGGATCCTTCCACAAGGAAGTGTCCATTCCAGTTCCTATCGCATGAGTGATCAGGTTGGAACCCATCTTCCTGCATTTGAGGATACTGCGCCAGCACCATGATGCATCTTGAGGGATCTCCATAATCCAAAAATCCTTACCTCGGATAAGATTCTTCTTTGTCCATTGTACCCAAAGGTTGTTCTTATTCGATACAATGTTCCATATATGACGTGTCATGGCTGCCAAGTTTGAAGTTTCTATGCATTGCACTCCCAGGCCGCCTTCATTATAAGGGTGGCAAATTGTATCCCAACTGACAAGAGGAACTTTAAGGTAGTTCTCGGATGAGGACCATAAGAAGTTCCTGAGAATAGTTTGAGTTCTTGAAGAACTGCCTTAGGGAGAATGTAACACGAGCTCCAATACACATGCATACTATTCAGAACTGCCTTGATGAGTGTGAGCCTACCAGCATATGATAAAGTTCTGTTCTTCCAAGACCCAACTCTCTTCCTGATTCTTTCTATGAGGGGTGAGGCAATCAGCCTGGGAAAGCCTGGACGAGATCAAAGGCAGACAAGGTATCTGACTGGGAGATCTGTGATGTTGAATTGCAAAGTTTCAGAAATCTGTTGTAGTTCTCCACTAGGGACCCCTGCTGCAAATAAGTTACTCTTCAAACTATTTACTAACAATCCTGTGCAGATTTTGAACTTTTGTAAGACCATGGCAATAGTGGAAGCAGAATGGTAGTCACCATGGAAGAAGGCAATCAGGTCATCCGCGAAGCTCAGGTGAGTAATGAGGGGATCTTTGCATATGTGATGCAACTTGTATTCTCCTTGAATTGCTTGCTCTTTTAGGAGAAGATGAAGCATTTCCATAATCAAGACGAAGAGATAAGGAGACATAGGACATCCTTGTCTGATTCCTCTAGTAGCCTTTATAAACCTTTTGGAGAACCATTCACTGAAATGGAAAATCTGGGCGTTGAGATACAAATATGGACCCATTTGATGAATTGAGCAGGGAACTGTAGCTTTCGAAGCATATGGGTTATTGCCTCCACCTTATAGTATCATACGCCTTTGGAGGTCAATCTTTGCTGCACACCTTGGAGGTCCTTCATCCCTGTGATATTGCCTTACAAGCTCATGCGCCAGCATAATGTTATCCTGTATCAATCTGCCCTTAATGAATGCTGATTGATTTAAGCTTACAAGACGTTGCACCACCACACTCATTCTGTTCTTCATGATTTTTGTAAGGCATTTGTAAATCACATTACAACAAGATATAGGCCTGAAATCCTTAAGAGAGGAAGCATTAGTAATTTTGGGAATTAAAACTACACATGTTGCATTTACCTCTCGTAAGAGTTTTCCACTAGCAAAGAAGTTGCTGACAGTTTTGATGAATTCATCTCCAATAATACGCCATGTTGTCTTGTAGAAAAAAGACGAGAACCCATCCGGGCCCGGTGACTTATTGGAGTCAATCAAGGATAGAGCTTCTGTGATTTCATTGTGAGAAATCTGTTTAATAAGATCATTCTGCTCTTCGGTAGAAAGGACTCTTTCGAAAGTTATATTTTCGATGATACTTTCTTCATAAGGCCCTGAGTCCCCTCCAAAGACTCCTTCAAAGTATCCACGCATTCTGCGCCAATCTCAGCAATATCTTCAATCTTTCCTGGTTCTCATTATATAGGGATAGAATTCTGTTTTTCTTCTTTCTTCCCTGATATAGTCATGAAAATAGGCCACATTTTCATCCCCTACCTGCATGTGTTTTCCTTCTTCGTTAAGCACAACCGAAAAACTTTTTTTTCCAGTCAAACATTTCCTAATTGGGATGTTATTATTGGTGCCTCATTGAGGATTGAAATCAAACGGAGTCCACTTGGTCATTCAAAATCTTTGTACTCGTCGGATCTGCACCCAAAATTTGCCTACAATTGAGCCTACAACGTACAAACGAGTTTTTTCTTCTTCATGAAGCACAACCGAACCTTTTTGTTGGGTCAAACAAGTCCCAATTGACGTTATTATGGTGCCATGTGAGAATTTAAATCAAGCGGAGTCCATTTGGTCACTCCAATCCTTGTATTCTCGGATTGCACCCAAAATTGGCCTCCAATTTAGCCTAGAACGTACAATCGAAGTTTCCTTTTTCGTTAAGCAGAAACATGTTCCCATTTGACATTATTGTTGTACCACACGAGTTAGAAATCAAGCGGAGTTCATTTGGTCATTCAAATCCTTGTATTCTCGGATTGCACCCAAATTGGCCTCCAATTGAGCCTGCCAATGTACAAACGAGTTTTCCTTCTTCGTAAGCACAACCAAAAACTTTTGCCCAGTCAAACATGTCATAATTGATGTTACTATGTTTCCTCATGAGGATTTAAATCAAGCAGTGTCCATTTGGTCACTCCAATCCTTGTATTCTCGGATTGCACCCAAATTGGCCTCCAATTGAGCCTTACAACGTACAAACGCGTTTTCCTTCTTCGTGAAGCACAACCAAACCTTTTTGTTGAGTCAAACATGTCCCATTTTACGTTATTATGGTTTCCATGCAAGGATTTAAATCAAGCGGAGTCCATTTGGTCACTCCAATCCTTGTATTCTAGGATTGCACCCAAATTGGCCTCCAATTAGCCTTACAACGTACAAACGAGTTTTCCTTCTTCGTTAAGCTCAAACAAACTTGTTGTTGAGTCAAACATGTGCCATTTGATGTTATTATGGTACCACATGAGTTAAAATCAAGCGGAGTCCATTTGGTCACTCAAATTTTTGTATTCTCGAATTGCACCCTACTTGCCTCCAATTGAGCCTACAACGTACAAACGAGTTTTCCTTCTTCGTTAAGCCACAACCAAACTTTTTTGTTGAGTCAAACATGTCCTAATTGAAATTATTATGGTTCCACGTGATGAGTAATAAAATCAAACGGAGTTCCATTTGGTCAAATCAAATCCTTGTATTCTCGGATTGCCACCCAAATGGCCTCCAATTGAGCATGCAACGTACAAACGAGTTTTCGCTCTTCGTTAAGCACAACCCAAAACTTTTTTGTGTTCAGTAAACACATGTCACAATTGATGTTATTAGTGTTGCCTCATGAGGATTGAATCAAACGGAGTCATTTGCATTCAAATCCTTGTATTCTCGGATTGCACCCAAATTGGCCTCCCAATTGAGCCTACCACGTACCAAACGAGTTTTTGTCTTCATTAAGCACAAACAAACCTTTTTTAGTCAAAAATGTGCCATTTGATTTATTATGGTATCACGTGATTTATAAATCAAGCGGAGTCCATTTGGTCACTCAAATCCTTGTATTATTGGATGCACCAAATTGGCCTATGAATTTTAGCCCATACATTCTTACAAACGAGTGTATGCTCTTCTTCGTTAAGCCTCCAACCCGATAACTTGTTTCGTTGTGAGGCGCAAAATATTATCCCATTTAATTTATTATGGTGCTATGTGAGGATTGAAATCAAACGGAGTCCATTTGCTCCCTCAAATCTTTGTATTCTCGGATTGCACCCAAATTGGCCTCCAATTTTGCCTACAACGTACAAACGAGTTTTCTTTCCTTGTTAAGCACAACCAAACTTGTTTGTTGAGTCAAACATGTCCCATTTGACGTTATTATGGTACCATGTGAAATAGAAATCAAGCGGAGTCCATTTGGTCACTAAAATTTTTGTATTCTCGAATTGCACCCAACTTGGCCTCCAATTGAGCCTACAACGTACAAACGAGTTTTCCTTATTCGTTAAGCACAACCAAACTTTTTTGTTGAGTCAAACATGTCCAATTGAAATTATTATGGTTCCACGTGAGTATTAAATCAATGGAGTCCGTTTGGTCACTCAAATCCTTGTATTCTCGGATTGCACCAAATTGGCCTCCAATTGAGCCTACAACGTACAAACGAGTTTTCCTTCTTCGTGAAGCACAACCGAACCTTTTTGTTGAGTCAAACATGTCCCATTTTACGTTATTATGGTGCCATGCAAGTATTTAAATCAAGCGGAGTCCATTGGTCATCCAATCTTGTATTCTAGGATTGCACCCAAATTGGCCTCCAATTTAGCCTACAACGTACAAGAGTTTTCCTTCTTCTTAAGCTCAAACAAACTTGTTTGTTGAGTAAAAAATGTGCCATTTCAATTTATTATGGTACCACATGAGTTAGAAATCAAGCGGAGTCCATTTGGTCACTCAAATTTTTGTATTCTCGAATTGCACCCTACTTGCCTCCAATTGAGCCTACAACGTACAAACGAGTTTTCCTTCTTCCTTAAGCACAACCAAACTTTTTTGTTGAGTCAAACATGTCCCAATTGAAATTATTATGGTTCCACGTGAGTATTAAAATCAAACGGAGTCCATTTGGTCAATCAAATCCTTGTATTCTCGGATTGCACCCAAATTGGCCTCCAATTGAGCATGCAACGTACAAACGAGTTTTCCTTCTTCGTTAAGCACAACCAAACTTTTTTGTTCAATAAAACATGTCACAATTGATGTTATTATGTTGCCTCATGAGGATTGAAATCAAACGGAGTCCATTTGGCATTCAAATCCTTGTATTCTCGATTGCGCCCAAATTGGCCTCCAATTGAGCCTTTTTTTTTTAGCCTACACGTACAAACGACTTTTCTTCTTCGTTAAGCACAAACAAACCTTTTTTTTGAGTCAAAAATGTGCAATTTGATGTTATTATGGTATCACGTGATTTATAAATCAAGCGGAGTCCATTTGGTCACTCAGATCCTTTTATTATTGGATTGCACCCAAATTGGCCTATAAATTGAGCCTACATCGTACAAACGAGTTTTCCTTCTTCGTTAAGCTCAACCGAACTTGTTTGTTGAGTCAAAAATATCCATTTAATGTTATTATGGTGCTATGTGAGGATTGAAATCAAACGGAGTCCATTTGCTCACTCAAATCTTTGTATTCTCGGATTGCACCCAAATTGGCCTCCAATTTTGCCTACAACGTACAAACGAGTTTTCTTTCCTTGTTAAGCACAACCAAACTTGTTTGTTGAGTCAAACATGTCCCATTTGACGTTATTATGGCACCACGTGATATAGAAATCAAGCAGAGTCCATTTGGTCACTAAAATTTTGTATTCTCGAATTACACCCAACTTGGCCTCCAATTGAGCCTACAACGTACAAACGAGTTTCCTTCTTCGTTAAGCACAACCAAACTTTTTTTTCTAGTCAAACATGTCCCAATTGAAATTATTATGGTTCCACGTGAGTATTAAATCAAACGGAGTCCGTTTGGTCACTCAAATCCTTGTATTCTCGGATTGCACCCAAATTGGCCTCCAATTGAGCCTTTTTTTTTTTTTGAAAGGCAAGCGCGGGGTTTAAATGGGCTCCCAGACCACAGAAAAGAGAAAAATAAAAGACACTACATTGCTGACATTACATTCTCATATACTTCCTACCACTAGCATCATCAAAGATGATCTTTTTCAAAGCCTCCGCAAAAGAGCTCGGGGTAACGTCCCTATAGGTTGCAGTTGGCATCATGTTAGCCAGCTTATCTGCTGCTTTATTCGTTTCACGGACAACATGCATGACCCTACATTCATCAAAGAGCTTCAGCTGCTCCCTGATCCTTCTCATTGTGTGAATGGCCTCCCATGGCAGAACTTTTGAATTGCGGATGTAGGAAACTGCATTTGCTGAGTCTATACCGAGGTTAAGCTTCCTGTAATTTCCCTGCATTGCCAAATTCAGTCCCAATTCGACCCCCTGCAGCTCGTGAAGGATGACCGAACAGCTCCTTTGAGACCCCGATGCAGCAGCAAGGACCTTGCCCGAGTGGTCTCTAACCGAGGCTCCATAGCCTCCTCGCTGTCCTTTCATCGAAACCATCTGTATTCACTGTTATCCAACCTGGATCAGGTCTGTTCCAGCTGTGCAGGTGATGAAATCCAGCTTGTAATTGATTGCCACATTCCAACGATTGAAAAAATTCCTTGCTCGATGTGTATCCTCAACTGCAGGGTCCAGCACTATCATTCTGAGACGAACTCCGCAACAATCTTCGCAGTTAAGTCCATGGCAGCAGCTTGCTTACATTCAAAAAGTCTTTTGTTCCTCTCCATCCAGAGGTGGTATATAGTGGCATTAAGGACAAGTTTCTTTACTGTGGAGCTTGGCTTAGCCCTAAAAAATCTGTTGATGCACCATCGAATTTCCTCCTCCAACCGAGAGGATGATGTCTGTATCCCATGAATTGAAGCATGTAAGTCCAGACAAGATTTGAGTACCAACAGCTGAAGAATAGGTGTTCTTCATTCTCTGGTTCTTGGTGACACAGACAACATAAGGAGGATTGAATCACCTTCCATTTCTTTAGATTGTCCGGGGTCTTCAAGATTTTGTTCATAGCCAGCCATCCTATAAAGCTATGTCTAGGAATACGTCCTTTA
>QNQO01011490.1:0-44410 GCA_003290165.1 Berberis thunbergii | reverse complement strand
TGGTTTGATACAAGTCTTTATTGAGATCTAATGATCGGATGACTATGGACGTACTAAGTGGATCTTGTCAATATATCTTGATTGATGTACAAATTTCTACTAGTACTTGACTCGATCTACAGGCCGAGACAAAAATCGTTCTTCTAAGGTTTTTAATTGCAAACAATATTTTCAATGTCCAATAAGAGTTATATTATTAATATACATTGTTAGTATGACAAAAAAAAACAGTTAACGATATCATAAGAAAGACATATAGTCAAATTTGCACAACATTCCTTATACATATATTCCCTAACACAATTATACTACATTCTTCGGGAGTGGTTCAAATCATATAAAACATGTTCTAGTTGTATTGAGTAATGACTTTGCTTCAAGCAAAGTAAATCCTTCAGTGGTTTTCATGTAAGTAATTGTGTCTAACAAAGTAAATCCTTCAGGGATTTGTGTCTAAATTCCCATAAGTAGTTGCGACATTCATAACTTACATATCTAGTATTCAGAAATTACAATACTGAATGGAAATGTAGTTATATCCATAACTGATAATATATTTTATCAAATGCTAGGTTGCTGCAGGTACCCTTGTGCCACGAATCTTGTCAAATATCTGAGTCTCATTTTTGTTTTCTTACAACACTCGTTTGAAACCAACAGGGTTTACATACTTAGGTGTTTGCATTATAGGTTCAAATATACCATGTTTCTCAAGGGAACCCAATTCCACTTGGACAATATATTTTCGTTTTGGCAGACCCAATGCCACTTTGGAAAATATATTGTTATTTGGCCAATTATTTATTTGTCGACTTTATTGATACGTGGTTTATTATCAGTATCATTGTCCTTTTGATAATTTGGTAGTTATCATATATGTGAATGTTATCGAGGACCATTTAATTTGATATCGCATTTCTCATGAATATATTGAGATCTCATTATTATCAGCTACTAAGCCTCTTCGGAAGCTTTCATTGTCATTGTCTGCAGAGAATGAGCCTTTTCAAGGCTTTTCAATATAACTTCTTTGGGAGCATTATGTCATGCTACTGCTGGAGCCATAACCTCTTCAGGAGCGTTATATAATGCTATTGCTGAAGCCATAACCTCTTGCAAGAGCGTTATGTACTGCTATTGCTGGAGCTTCATGACCTCTTTTGGAGCATTATGTCATGCTACTTTTGGAGCACCATGTACAGCTTCTTCTAGAGCCTGTACAACTTCTGCATGAGTTTCAAACATTGCTTCTTCAGGAGCATTAGAGTATGAATTTTACAAATTCTCCATTTTAAAGAGTTGAATCTTTGAAACCTATATGTCTGCCACGCTTCTGACGTGCAACAAATTCATTAACTGCCTTATTCAAAATTTGTTATTCAAGGACACAAATTCGAGCAGGCGTCTACCACGCTTCTAGCGTGTTGTAGATTCACTGACTGCCTTATTTAAACTTTGTTCTTCAGGGAGCATGTGTACTCATAGCTGACACATCTGATTTTAGAGTTCATATGAGATAAATTGGAAGTTTTTTTTAACTCCACACCGTTTTATCTCCATATCTCCCCTAACGGTGAGAATATAGTGACACTATGCAATTTAGCAGGTGTCTACCACACTTCTAGCGTGTTGTAAATTCACTGGCTGCCTTATTTAAACTTTGTCCTTCAAGGAACATGTGTACTCGTAGCTGACACATATGATTTTAGGGTCTAGATGAGATAAAATGGAAGTCTTCTAATTCCATGCTATTTTATATGGAAGTATTCTAATTTCACCCCATTTTATCTCCATATCTCCCCCTAATGGTGGGAATAGAGTGACAATGCAATTTAGCAATATGCAATATTGTATGTTCCTAGATACTATTAGGTAGTATAGACTACATAAGTAAAAGTCTTCCTACAAGGTGAAGACGTATAACGGAATGGTTACCGTGCAAAAGCTTCTGGTGTATGATATAAACAATCCGAGAGTGTTATAATCCCAATGAGTCAATGAAAATTATCTCTAATGCAGCTTCAGATTCCAACATTAGATGTAATGGCATATATTTGAATGTACGCTTCAGGCTTCTAACATTAGATGTGATGCATATATGTTGACATAAAGCAAGTTTCTTTAGAAACTACAATAATAAATGGTGGGACCCTTCCAGAGCCATCAGAATATGCATAGGTCCCAGCTATGATAAACACACCCTATTGTGTCGTAAGGCTAGTGTTTATAAAATGTTCAGACTTGTCAATATATTATAGGTAGTGGCACTAACAATCAAACAAATATGATTTCCATCATTTGCAGTTTATAAATCATACCTTCAAAGGAAATGTATGCCGTAAATAAATCAAATAAAACATAATATACTGCATATGTTTCACAAGTAGCAGCAAATATTCTAATATAAACTGCAAACCTGATATTAATGTTTCACAAGTAGCAAATGTTCTAAACCTCTTGAGATGGTTTATAAAATAAGTATCAGACATGTAGTAACATGGTGGTGACCATCACTGCTGGGGTTATTACTTTGACTAATGACTATCTTTGCTGGAGCGACCTCATACTCAGGGATATTTGTGTTTTGGCATTTTCTCTACCTCTATCTTTTTGACATTTAAAATTGATACCTATTACAGAAAATACCAGAGACCATGATTTTTCATTAGATCAGTTGTTTTGTCTAATTTTTATAAGTATGTAAGTAACTAACTCAAAACCATGAGTAAAGTAAGACTCTCATTTTATTGCAACGGGGAGTGAATCAAAGAATGAAAAGAATAATGACTATTATCTTCCCATTGTATTAAAGTTGTCCCTTTGGTTTTATGTAATCTCGATATTTCTCTACTGTCTCTTTTGGTACACGACAAACATGTGACCAGTATCCTATGCAGGAGTTTATTATTGTAATAAGCAGGAGTTTTGAACCATGTGGTAAGTGTTGTGACTACCTCTGCTGGGGTAATTACCCTCTACTGACGTAATAGTTATAATCACCTCTGTTAAAGTGATTATTTGACTACCTCTTCTAGAAAATTACTGTGGTTACCACTTCGTTGCCATCTTTTATATAATTTATTCACCCATAAGTGGTTCATCACTTGGTCAATAGAATACTTTCTATGAGGTATAATGCATGTGACATATCACTTAAAAAATAAAAACTCACATATAAATATTTATACGAAATTTATATGGTTAGATGCATAATTAACTTTATTTTGCATACCAAATCTGTTTTGTTTTACAAAGTTATTTTAAGTAAGCTCGTTTAAAGCAAACAACACTTGGTTTTTATTGCTTACCTACTCAAGTAGCAATAATTGTCAAAATATTCATGTCTAACAACAAAGTGGTTATAATAAAACCAATTTTTGTGAAAAGCAATTATGCCCACACTTCACTGTAATTTGATGAATTGAAGTAACCACGAGTAGGAAGGAATTCCACGTAGGAAACCAAAAACCACATTGAGAGCATATAATACAACATTTAACACCCCGATTAATAAAAACACATGGCACACCTACCCACATCAGCTAAATGAACTTAACTTAGTATCACTTAACTTATCACCCATATCTTTATTTTTTTATTGGCTTCATTTCTCAAAACCTCTAGGAAAAATCTATGTTTCAGAGACAAGTTGGTCTCTTGCACATACTTTGATGTTTGGCATGCTAATTTCTTTGACTTTCTATTTTTGGTATATTTACCCAATTTTCAACAAGGTGTTGGGTTCTAAGAGAAATTAGTGAAGAATATAAACAACACAAAGATGTGAGAGCTCCAACAGAGAAAACATGCTGAAGATATTTGAGGTTAGGCCTAGTGAAGAAGCCTATAAATTGGACGTTATTTAATGAAAATACTCTAATAGTTTGATGACAAATAAATTAATTTGAAACCATAAGCAGCTCAGAATTTCAGCAGCAAGGTACCTTGAGCACGACGCAGAAGTATACAAGGGCACCAACACTGACAAGTTTGGCATGGTTTTTGGCTTTGAAAACCTGGCAATTCTGCCTATGGGAAGTTGGAGTTCGGCCTTCGAAGACCCTCTAGGTGAGAGTCGACGTCGTTGGCTAGCCACAATCACATTTCGTTGTTTCTTTAGAATGCAATTTTTAGGACCGATCAATGTCAAGAGTAAAGAAATGAAAGAAACCGATGAGGTATTAATTGTTATCCTCAGTTTTGGGTCCATTCTCTTCTTTGGTTATTCTATGGGTTGGATTTTTCTCTTAATGTGAGTGGTGTATACATGATGAATCCAGCCCTATAATTTGGTCCAATTATCATTACCACCGTCAATGGTATCTACCAAACACCACAAGTCGAAGTGAAAGACTATATTGTTATTCTAATTTCTATTCCAACACATGTGTGATATTGTGATGTGTGTGATGAAGGGTCTAAGATTTAAAGAAAGTTTGAATTCCAAACATGAAACACGACCATGAAAATTGTGTTTTTTGTAAGGCAACATTCACTAAATGTAATATATATCATGGAATAGTCAGAAAAATATAAGCTATTGTTAAATTATTTACCTCGAAACTCTTTATCCAAAAGAGTTTTGGAAAAGAGAAAGCGATTAAAAATTATCCGAGCCGAACTTCGTGCTCAAATGCCCTTATATCAAAGTGAAATATAATAATCACGTATCGCTCAATTGGTCTGAGCTTCAACTTGTTGAATAAACTAAGTAAAAACTTTGATCATATGAAGGAGGTTTGTCTTTCCCATGTTTTATTCTCTGTGTTATACACTACCTTTTACAACCTGACAAAATGAAACAAATGTGTGCCTATTTATAGGCAACTAACATACCATAATCACTTGACACCTCATAACATTGTCGGCTTATACCATGCCACCCTCATAAGCATGAGGTGAATGGAGGTGGACATCCACCATATGCTAGAAGATTCTACGATAAAATGATTGTTTTTTTGTTTTTAATAGAGAAGATTGATTGAGAGGTAATATAGCAATCTCTAATAGCATTTTTAATTGCAATAGCATTTCTAATTGACAATCACAATAAATGTTATGAATCATTTCAATATGAAATTATGTCAAATGCTATCATATCATTGCCATTAAAGGCTATTTTTGTTGTAGTGTGTACTAATAATTGGACAATCAAATTTTACTTTATTTCATTTTATTTTCTTGGAACAAAATTTCTTGCAAGAATTTTTGTGTCATCTTAGACACCAAGGTCAAGGTTATTTTAAAAAACAATCTCTAGTTAAAAGCAGCACAATCTCGTCTAATATTTCCATTTGACCCAGTCTTGACACCAACCCGGCCTAACTTGGTCATGGCAGTGATGAATGCTTGTTGAAAGGTAGCAGAGTTTCCAGCCCAAGCATCAACAGTGGGCTTGGATCGAGAGTCTGTGTAGAGTACTTGTCTGATGTGAAGAGTCCCTTGCTCTGCTGGAGGTTCTTGTAATACATATTGTCGAATGTTCTTGGAGTGTTAGGGTCCATGTTGATGGCTACTATAGGGTCGACCTTCTTTGGGACACATGGCCTGCAACTGTGTTGCGTAGGTCCTTGTTGAGTGAAGGGTCAACCGGGCTCTTTGGCTGAAGTTGTATATCCGGTTCGAGAACCGGTTGCAGTGAGAAAAGCCCAATGTGTGTGCACCTGCAGAGGAAAAGCAATATTGATTGATTAAAAAGATTGGTATTTCAATATTGTTTTTCAGCTCTTGATGAGCCTGTTTTGCACTTTACATGCTACTTACACGAAGAACTTGCTTTGAAGAATTTATACGTACCTGAGAGAGCAATCAATGTCAGCTTGAGTGAGGCGCATTAGCAGCAAACCATTTTGTTGAGCTGGTCTAGACTGAAAGTTGGCTTAGGCAAATTTCCAGTAACACTTGCAGCTGTTGAGCTAAGCCCATCCAACCTGCCCAACTCCACAGGATAAGATGGTCCACCAGCCTGCATTTTGAACCCCAAAAAAAAGAAAAAAAGAAGTCAATTCATATCAAAACAAAACACCAAAACTCATCCAATGGCGCAAGCAAGAGAAAAATAAAATTCTATTAGAATATTAGGGAAGAAGTTACCAAAGCAATGACATCCCTTGTTGCCATGGTAAGAATGTCAGCACAGGAGACTCTGTTCTTGCAAGCAGGAACTGCATCTACCGCTGCTTTCGCCTTTATCACTGTATCAAATCCGTCTCCTGCTAATGATAGGTTATCAGGATGGTCTTTTTCTGCCTTGTTGTTTGATGTCGATTGGATAATTACGGATGCATCACAACCCTGCACCATAGCAACAAAGTTCAAATTCGCGTCGATTTTGGAAATCTATGTAGTTAAAAACTCTAAAGGTCTAGTCTTTTGACACAAACAATAAAGTCTATTTATGTGTACTTGATTTGATAAAATTTTCTGAGTGTTCTCATAAATGCAACAATATATATATATAATATATGTCTAACCTGAACAAAGCAATCATGGAAGAACATACGTAGCGTTCCAGGTACAGTAACAAAGGTCTGTTGGAACTTAGCAGTAACAGCCTGTTTAACAATACTTTCGACTTTGGGGCAGATGTTAGCATAGTAGTTTTGTTTAAGTTGGGCAGAACCCAAGTAAGGAAGGATAAAAAACACATTAACAAGTAGAAGACATGCTACTGCGTGAACCTCTGAAAAGGCCCATAATCAGTTATGCAAAGAGTAGAACCGAAGGAAATGAGATGGTAAAGAAACTGAGATGGAGAGTTGATTGAATGATTTGGAGTTTTTATATTAGCAAGGGAGTTGGTTTGAATCCAGTTGGCTTTGATAGGAATCTTTTACATATTGAAAGAAAGGGACTTCTTCAATGATGTGTGCCTTCAACATACTGCCCTACCCGTAGCTTAAGTTTTTTTTCTTTTCGTTTTTATTTTATATGTCTTCAAAGATTTCTTGGATCCTAGCTATAACGTGATTGTGTGTAAGAAAAACACATGAGTATTGCGAGACAAAGAAAGCCACTTTGAGTTTTTGTTGGATAGCCATGCCATCATACTCGCAAAAATTAATTAGTTTTAGTTAACAAAGACTCAAAAGTCCAACTAATCCATTCATAGCCTAATCATTAACACTAATTGCCTTGTGGAAATTTAGCAGTTTATGAGTCCTAAAGATTTTCCAGCTATTGAAGTAAAACACCAAACAAAAATTCTCATCTAGAAGAAATAATTGAAAACAATCTATTTTTATATTATTTTTAGCTAAGAACCAAAACTACATGTTATTCAAGTCACAAGCTTCGGAACCAAAAAGTGGTCCATACGAGGCAGCTGATTGAGCTGGAACCAATCTGGATTTGAAACATGCATGCACGACAATTGTTGTTTTCCTTGGCCTTCTTAATCTTTAATCCATGACAAGCCAGTTAATTATGACCACTATTTTTGGATTAAAGCAAAATGTTGATTGCTTCCTTTAGTACTACCATCTTTGATTGATTTAGTTTTATATGAACAAGGAGATGAACTTGAGGACATTGAATAATAGTCAATAGATGCATTATGAACCTGAAGGAAGAGACTAGTTTAGGAACTGAACTGTTTGTGCAAGTCTTATTCATCACAGTCTAGAACCAGTAAGTATTTAGACTTGTTTGTTTCAAGTCTTTTTCAGACGTTTTCAGGTCTAAGTGTCTGAAAATCAGTAATTTATCACGAAACCGAACTTTAGCTTGTCTATGACAGTATATAAGGTTAGAATATATGTAAATTAAAGAAGGCGGTTTGGTTGGTAGAGTGTCATATCCAGAAAGTTGATCTTGTTTTAGCTCATGTCATTTAAACAAGGCTAGTACTTATCTTTGATTAATTATGGATGCTAATAGATTAGGATATTATTAGGATCTCTTTGACTCACTGTGCTTAGTTTAATGGATTAAACATGGTGGCAATCAGAGTAAACAACCTCAGTAGGTCTTCTAGAAAAAAAATAATATATCAATTAAAGATCTCAGGTAGGTTCAAGGTTCTCATCAGGGATGATGTGTTGATGATGACAGATGTTTATTGGTAAAGTGAATATAAAAGAAGGGTTAATTTATGATACCCCACCATAACAAACAACTAATTAAAGGTCATTACTTATATTTGATATCGTATTTGCAGATTCCTTCACCACTAGCGTCAACGTGTGCAGACTATTACTACCCTAGTGTGCCTAACTTTGGTGACAAAAATGCCTTTAAGGCCATTTCACATGGTTCACACGTGGGAATCATTTGATGAGAAATAATTTTGATTGGACTATCCACCATAAAGGTAATCCACGTGGACGGCCTGGATTGAAACCTTATACCAAACCACTCGTTCGACCCCTATAGAGAGTTGGAGGGAAAACTCTCGCCATTTTCTATATCTCTCTTCTATCTCTCCACTCTCTCTGTTAATGTGAAACAAGTTAGAGAACATACCCTAGTTCAGTTGAACCCTAGATCCGAGCACATATGAAGAATAAAAAAAGGTCAATCGCAGCTCCGATGGACATTAGCAGTGATAGTAGCACTGCTTCGAGTGTACATTGGAAAGTTATAGTCCATTGAGCGGTTTGTGGTGACTTCAGTGGATTGAGTGACTTCAATGACCATTCGAGTAATGAGTACCCTAATCTGAGGCGCAATTCCACCGCTTCAGACTTTGAGGAGTTTATGGAAGAAGTTAAACCAGAGGTTCACTCAACTAGACCTTATCTTGTTTCATGGGGTGAAAAGTTGCAAGTTTTCCATTTCCTTTTTAGGAGTTCGTTGTGCATGTCGATTTAGGGGTATCGTGTTCTATGATTGATACATGAGTATTTAGGGTTTGATGGACCTTTGGAATTAGGGTTTTATTGTGAGTAATTAGGGTTTTATTGTAGAGTAATATTAGTGTTTAGCTGTTGAATGAACAGTGTGCTTGCAATGAAGTTGTTTCTTTGTATGTTTTTGGGTTATGTATTGTCTTTGTTGTGGATTTACGTCTCCATAATTTGGTGTTTTTTTATCTCTCCACTAGTATGAATTGTTTTGAATCAATTGTCCACAAGACTTCCTAATTAGTTGAACCAACATGAAATGTACTGGTATGAAATGTTGAATGTGATATGCGTTGAACTAGTTTCAGTGTTATTTATATGAAAAAAAAATATGCAATGTCATCTGTCTCACTAGTGTTAGTGTTAGTGACTTGAACTATTGTTAGTTGGACTACTTGAATGTCGAAAGTGATCTCAGTATCAATCTTCTTATTTGCATGGAGTTTACTTACGTGGTGCTTGTATATATTTGTTTGCATGTGATTGCTTAAGGGGTTTATGTGTTAATATGGTTTAAATATTATATTGCATTGATGATACATGGGGATATCAACTTTCAATTTGTAACATAATATACACTTAGGTGGGTAGTGGAGTATAAGTGTTGGAATCCCTGGTAGATTGAAGGTTGATGACTATCATAATGCGACCTCTGTAGTAATTGAAGGGGTGGATGAGGATTACAAAATTGGAACATTTTGAACAAGATGATTCTTGAAAAATTTTCAAGGCCATACAAACAATTTTTTACCCTTGATAAACCACTAGTTTTTCTGGAATGAGAGATAAGGATGGATATAGAAAATGATGACGATGTCTTATACTTTTCAAAAAGAATGGAGATTGATGATGACGACAATATTCATGTATTTGTCAAGATTAAAGTGGTCATTCAAATGGATGCCAACAATTTAACTGGGACAAGCATTATAATAGACCATAACCCCATTCCAACGCCACCAATTGTGGATGCCACACCTGGCCCTCTCTCACAACCAACTGGTTAGAATATACATTTAAGGCCCAAAACATGAGTTAAAAAGGTTAAATCTGTAATGAAGAAAAGAGCAAAGAAGCATGCTTCAAGAATGATGGATCTTCAAGATGAAGATGATGTTGGTAAGGCTAAAGATGGAAGGCCTAGGGAGAAAAGAACTAAGGGGGAGGGACAATGAAGTAAGGAGAAGAAAAGAGATAGGAAAAAGGGGGATGATAAAAATAACAATGAAAAAAGGAAGAAGAAAATATATGATGACTTGACTAAGGAAGAGTTAGATGATGACTTACAATGAGGCAGTTGGAGAGGAAGCTAAGCATCAGGGTCAAGTACCACAGATCCATGGTAAGCAAGCACATGCCCAAGCTGAACAACAGTCTGAAGGTGATCAACACAACCCCAAGGTAATGAATCATAGTTTACCCACCTTGCTGACCTTCTAGTAGAAGAACAATATTTATAAGCACCCAAAACAATGATTTTTACGCCACATTTACCTCTTTATTAGTCTCTGGTTGAGCTTAATATTAATTAAATACATATATTTATCTCGAATTTGATTATATTGTTATACTTTTTTTAAGGAAATCGAGAAATGCGAAAAATTCGAGATAATTTTACCATAAATTATTAAATTTACATGACAATGAGCACTTGGAGAAATCACGGAATCAATGAAAAGTACGAAATTCAAGGCATTTGACATGTTCATGGCGCATATAGATCAAGAATTTCATTTCAAGACCGTATTATGAAAGTCAAACTTTGATTCCAATTAGTGATGATTTACGATGGAGACATGTGACAAGTTTCAAAATAAGAACTTCAAGTGGAGCATGCAATCATCAAGGCAAATAAAACATCAATTCAAAGTTTATTTCAAAACAAATAAAGCATCCAAGTAAAAAAATATCCCATTACCTTGAGTTTGTCTCACAATTCACACATGTGCAAATGTATCTACCTCCAATTAGGACACACTTGGTGTATTTATCCATAATTATGACTCCCTTCATTTTATATAATATGATTTTGAAGCTTAACCAAGGGATTTTAGAGTTTTTCCCCCATTTCTAGCTTTAGAGGAGAACATTATAAACATGCTCTCAAACTTTTGGAGAAGGGCGTGCATCTCATACATCTCCTTGTCTCTTAGCATAACTTGGATTAGTTCTTGTCTTTCATTCATTTATGAAAGATTTAATTCAATTCAAGGTTATTAGTAGTGTAAGTTTTTATTTTTAAATGCAATAAAAGTTAGTTCTTTTTAATTTTATTGTTTTTATTTTATGTATTAGTTTAATTTTCAATTTAATTAGTTTACTTCCTCATCTCCCTTTCTAGTTTTACAAATTACTTTTAAAACATTTCAACACAATGACAATGGTTGGCTAAACCTTTCATCTCAATGAGAGGAGATGGAGCCTACTTGAGTAATGTGGAGATTTTTTTACACAATTTTTTTTTAAAATAAAACAAAACTTGTATGATTTCTATTAATCCTAGATTCAACCAATGAATCAAAGTTGTCAGATCGAAAGATGGACAAAGAAGGATTATGCGAAATAAAGATAAGGACTTGGAAACAAAAATTATATATGTTTTCCTAGTTTTTCAATTTTTCGTAAATTATAACTATTTATTGAAAAATTGCCATCGAAAGAGGGTTGGATTCATGATGGTCAATGAGTATTTTTTGTCATCAAAAGAGGTAAGTAAAATAATATCATATAGCCAATGGTGTTATGGCCTAGTGGTTAGGGCTGTGTGGGTTTGTCCCCCACGTCCTAGCTTCGAATCCCACCTGGGGCATGGTTCCTTTCTAATGGGGGTTGACCTATAGGTCGCCCAGTTGATAGGTTATGGGATCCTTAAAAACCCAGCTCACCTTCCAAAAAAAATAAAAAAATAAAATCATATAAAAGAATTTTCTTTTAAGTAAAATGTATTACAAAATAATCTCTGCAAAGCTAAGAGGTGGATTCTCCAATCCTTTTGACATTTCTTTCAATTGGTTACATATGTTGAACAATTTTCAATCAAAATTTTGTTTTCCTATTTCTCTTTTTCCAAACCTTAGTTTTCCTATTTCTCTTCTTTCACTATTGTTTATTTTATTTTGTCTTCTAAAGTATTTTTGAAAATTTGTGCTTGATATCCTTTTTAACATGGTAAATAAGACGATAACTCCTATAAACTACTTTAATTGTATTTTCTTTAGAATCTTACAGGTAAATTGATAAGAAGTGAACAAAAATAAACTCGAAAAAAAAGTGTTGATTTGCTTGGAAATTTAGGTGACAAGAATTTCAAGCTAATCAAATGGTGATGTTGTCGGTCATCAAGTGACGAAAGGAAAACTTAAGATATTAAAATCACAAGGAAGACCAAAATTTCCCTAACCCCTCTTCTCTCCCCTATATATATGTGTGTGTGTGTGTTTTGTGAGAGAGTGACCACTTTTATATTTTATTATTTTTTAATGCCTCGAAAAGTCAAGTGCAAGTTTTAATAATTGGACTTTTTTTTCGTAGATTGTTAGCTTTAGGATAAACTTTTACACACAAAATTGGTTTAAAATATATTGGAAGTTGTATTTATTTGATTTACAATTTACACAATAGTTTTAATTGATTCGGCAAAAAAAAAGAATTCTTGACCAAGACCAGTGAACTATCTTTGGATCCATATTTGTTTGATCATGTGTTTATTTATTTAGACACCCACCTAAGTCAAAAAAATAATATAAGAAGTATGATTTATTTTTATAAGTAAGAATATATTTTTTTGTAGTAGATAACCAGCAGTGTTGTGGAGGAGAGAGCAATTTGCTTGAACCAAGGAGATGTAGCTCTCAATGAACACTTTTCTCCAAACCCACGGTGGAGACCTTGTGTTCGAGTTCACAAGTTAGTAACTATCCATTTCAAACACAATGTTTTAGTGGCTTGGGTGCTGAGTGAAAATTGATTGGATATTACTTGGTGTTTTGTTTTTTTTTTTTTTTTTTTTTTTTTTACGTTTTTGCATCTTAACGAACTATGTGGTTGCCTATGTTAATAAACTATCATAAACAGAGAGGACATACCTGATCTTGTTTTTTTTAAATTGGTGGGATTTCATCAGCCACCTCATTACTCTAGCTGTGTGAAACCAAGACACTTATAATAAAATTAACCAAGATTAGAGCCAAGTATAACGATGTTCATAGGACAACCAACATCAAGTGAATATGTTGAATATTGTGTTGACCAAAGCTAAACATGAAGTTGGGTTTAATCATTCAATGAACTCCGAGAGGCCCCTGTCACATGGGTAACTCACCTGGTATGCTGAGTCACAAGTTGCAAACCAAATAAAGGCGTGGTGTAATTAACCGTTTTGGGTAGGAATTCACCCAAAGTGTGTATTTAACATGCATCGCTCAAGTACAATTTTTAATTAGACCACGTGATATCATATTACTTGTGCTATATTTCAACTTCTTGCAAGCATCACTTTGACCTCCTGATTTTGGACTTTGTACTATTGGATACAAACTTTTAGGATCATTCTTTAGCACCCTATATAATCAGTTGATAATAGATAACAGCGTGACGCTCGCTGGTTTCAATCAATCTCGTTCCTTACTAATTAACAACATAAAGTACATTTAAACACTGTTTGCTTAGATTAGGCATTTGTGTGGTTAAGTGGTGATTGTTGCTTGTGTATTTAATCTTAGCAATCATTTAAGGGATACTCGATATGTGTATTTTGTCACTGTCATCCTTCCATTTCAATTTTCTCCTTTTATTAAAGATTGGGAACGGTCCAGCAAATGATTGGTTCGTTCACAAAAAAATTTCGACCACCCTAGCAATCACTTGATTCGTTCCCTAGGTTTTCTAGCTACCTTGACACACTTTTTACCTTTTCACCACACTCTTCTCCATATTTTCCCCCACACTCCTCTCCACTTGTCTCCCCACATTGTTGAGATGACAAAACGTTCAATTTGGGAATACAATATTCACCTTGTTGCTAATGTAAACATATGCATTGAGTTGCCCTATTATGACAGCTCAATTTGAGATCATGCCAACTATTATCATGGGAGGCCCTTGCCAATCCCATCAGATTGTGGGAGGACTTAGTCAGAAATATTTTTAGAGATATATGGACCCTAGGAATTAGAAGACAAATTGAGGGATTTTCTCAAACAAATGATGAACTTTTTTTATGAAGCATGAGACCACTTTCAAGATTTACTCATCAAGTATCACATCATGGCTTTGGAAAATGAGTGTTAGTGCAAAGTTTCTACAATAGATTGACTATCGAGTCTCAAAATATGATCGAGTCCATGCACCAAGAAAAATTCATGCGTAAAACCGGTAACTACTTATAATCTAAGTGAACTTGTTGATGATTCTAGATAATGGATTACCCATAGATACTTCAAAACCTAGTACTTCTAAAAAATCACGTCTATTTGAAAAAAAAAATGAAGATTTAGAACTAGACATCAGAACCTTACTAAAAGACTTTGCTAAGGAAATTCAAATTGTTATGAAATTTGTCTCCTAAGCCAATGAGCAAACTTCCAAGCCTTGCACCTTTTTGCCTCAAGGTAGATCATATAGATTTTGCTTGTCCTTTTATATCCAGGTGGCAATGAACCTCAAAATGAGGGGTGTGTGTTTAACATTGAACATAAATCTAACACAATCGATCAAACCTACACATCTGCAAATCGAAATCATTCTAACTTTTCCTATAGTGGTGATTTTATGAGCAACCACCCAAGCGTATAGGGAATCTCCCTGGTTTCCAACACCCTATGCAACCTAGTGAAAAACCTACAACTCACGCACCTATCATAGGCACAGTCACCATGGATTTCAATCTAACCAATGGCAACAAAAATCAGTATTCGTCTTAGGGAGGAGAACTTCCATACCAGCAATAATTACCCTATGAACCTATCTATGGTTCCTGCTCGACATAATTCTTATGGTCAACCTCAGCTTGTGTGACTTGGTTCCTCAAACTCAATATGTTGCTCATTTACCGCTTCCAAAACCATCATTGGAATATATGATGCTCAAATGACAACCAATGCTGCTAATTTCCAAGTCATCCAACAACTTCAACAACAGTTTATCGTGGGAAGGGAAAAAAAGGAACATTCCTAAACCAATCCACTCCTACTCCAAATGGTGTTCCCCAAGGCTATGTCAATGAAATTGGAAGTAGTTTTGGCTTACATGGAGAAGTTAAAGCAGTCACCACCCTTCATTCTAGGTGAGTAATTAATAATGGTGTAGAGCAACCAAAGAAAACTGATGTGATTTCCAAAGAGTGTGTTCCTACTACTAAGAAAGCTAAAAGGTTCTTCTCAAACTAGTTTAGATCCACCCTCTCACCTTCCCTTAGAGCTAGGAAAGTATATATCTGAGGAATCTTTTTCCAAATACCTTTCAAGTAATAAAAAGATAAGCGATTTCAAGAAATCCTAGAGGTTTTTAAAAGAGTAAAGATCAACACCCTTTTTTTCAGCAATCCAGCAGTGTCTATGCAAAAAACATTAAGGATATGTGCACTAAAAAGATAAAAACAGAAGTCTATGAAACTGCATGCCTTGCAAGCAATGCCACATCGCTTATTCAACAAGCTTGAGTGGTTAAATACAAGGTTCCAAAAACCCATACTGTAACATGTTTCATTGGAAAAAAATTTGAAAGTCGTGCCTTGATCAACTTAGGTGCTAGTGTGGACCTCTTACCTTATCGTATATATTTGGAACTTGGGTTGCAGGAGATACAACAACCAACAAATGTAGTTTTTAAGCTAGCAGATGAGTCAAAACTGTACTCGAAAAGATGTGGATTTGATTGTACAAGTTGCAGATATCTATCGTCCAGTTGATTTCATCATCTTAGACTCTAGCCCGAGCCCAGATAATCAAATCCATGTCATCTTAGAGCGACCTTTCTTAACAACTGCGAAAGCCAACATCGACTATAGAAGCGGTGGCATGTCAGTTTCCTTTGGGAACCTTAAAGTTGGGTTGAATATTTTTAAGGCCATGAAAAGGAGAGATGAACTTGATATAATTGAGGAAGAGGAAGAAGAAAAAGAAGAAGAAGAAAAAAAGTTTGTATGATTGATATACACGTAATTATTACAAATTATAACCCTTAATTTATATATGTTAGTGCTTCAATTAATATATTTTATTCTAATTATTTCAATTTTTATGTTTTTGTAGGAATCTGCGCGCGTGAACGATAAAATCGCATTAAGGCGACAAATTTGAGAAAACGATTAATTTGTTGATTCTAGTGGTGGTACAAAAGAGTGGTTCACACATCTAAGCCTAACCCGAATAAGCATGGTCCACTTACTTTAACCAAGCCCAAGCCCAAGCCCAAGCCCAGAAAGCTAAAATCCTAAGCCCAGCCTAACAAGGAAACAGGGGAACCCTATTTAGGTTTTTCTCTTGCCTTCTCTTTGGGGACTCTTCTCTTCCACGTTTTCTTCCTCTCTTTTCCAGCCACCATCTCCACCTCCACCAAGGCAAAGCCCTGCCGCTCTCGCCACTAACCAACTACCATCTCGCCACTAACCGTCCTCGCTCTCGCCCCTGTTTCACCTCCCTGTTTAACGCTACCAACCTCACCTCGCCACCGTCCTCTCTGTCCAGAACACAGCCGCCACCACCATCTCCCTCCATCTCTCTCATAGCCACCATCACTCGAACACCATCTACCACCACCGCGCGCACAACACCGCCGTGAAACAGAGCACCTCCCTGTTCCTCGCCCTCGTTCTGTTTTCTCTCTTCTCCACGGTTTCTCATTCCTCCACTCCTCTCTCTCTCTCGACCACCGCCGAAACAGACCACGCAACCACCACCACAACAGCGACAGAATCGACACCACCGCGAAATAGGGAGTTCGCTCCCTGTTCCTCGTCCCCCTTCGGGTTTTTGGTTGTTATCTCACTGTTCACTCACCTTTTCTCTGTTCTTGCAGGTGCCGAAAACGTTCGGAGGACGAAGAAGCTCGCGAGGAGTGGAGAACGGAGGCGGAGCAGGTCGCGTCGCGTTGGAGACGAAGGCTGAAGCAGCCGAGCGCGAATTTTGGCGGGGGCTATTGACACCCCAAGAATTTGTAAGAGCCACCACAGAGCCTATTTAGCTATTTTTCTCGGGATTTGTGCGCATACAGGAAGTGATGGATTCCTCCTCCAGTGATGCTGTGACCACCACCACCATGAGTCACTAAACCCCTCGCACGGTGAAGAGGTGAACTCCTAGATGTAACGCACTAAATTAGCATTTGATTCGCTTTAAGTTTTCACGATGAATAATGATGTTTAATGATTATCACTTTTATTTAATATAGAAATTTATGTTATTTCAGTGAGAAGGATATCATAGATTTCTTTGTAGATTATTTTTATTCCGGTGATTATCTTTTCTTCTCCATATAAGCTTAGTCACGCTTTTCTTATGTGTGGAATGTTTAAGAATTAATTGATTCCGGTAGGTTAGTTATATGTGACCGTCATTTATTACGGTATTGTCTCCGGATATATCGTAAGTTTAGGATATCACATATGACAAACCTTTGAGTTTTCTTAGAAGAAGTGAAATCTAAAATTCATTTACATTAGGGTATATTAATGATTAAAAGATTATTTTTCCGATTACGTCGTTTGGGATGTGAAACACGTAGTTGAGTCATCATAGCGAATCAATACTAGTTGGCGCGTGAAGTCTAGGAGGGATTCTTGGAATCTTGTGATTTTTTCTAAACTTAATTTTCATTAAATTAAATTCAATTTCGTATTTTAAATTTGTTAGAATTTATTAACTTTAGTTTTGCATAGTTTGTTTTCCTTAACCTTATTTTGTAGATCGTTTTTCCTCGTGGGATCGACACCCCATTCTTTACTGCAATTGACCGCGTGTATTGTTTGGGCGTAATCAAATTTTGGCGCCGTTGCCGGGGAACAAGCGTCATTCTACAAGGAAGGTTTCGGGTATTATCTTTCTTGCTCATTTTTCATTTTATTTTATTTTATTCTATTTTTTAGGTTTTAGGTACAGTTTAATTTTTTTATCTTTATCTTTATTTTTATTTTATTTTATTTCTAAAAAAAAAAATTTAAAAATTAAAAATTAATCAAAAAAAAAAAAACATTGGAGGTGTGAGTTGGAATAGAGACCACTTAGGTTCGTGGGAGGAGATGACCCAAACATTTTTAATAAATACTTTCCTCACCACAAAACCAACGGTCTAAAGAGACAGATTTCTACCTTCACCCAAAAGAATAACGAGATATTATATCAAGCATGGGAAAGGTTCAAGGATCTTTTGAATACATGCCCACACCATGGGTATGAGAATTGGCTCTTAGTCAGTTATTTTTATGAGGGGCTCACCAGTAGAGAACGTCAATTCCTTGAGATGATGTGTAATGGAGAATTTTTGCAAAAGGACCCTGACGAGGCCATTGAGTACCTGAATGACTTGGGCTGAAAATGCTTATACTTGGACTGGTCCAAGTGCCACTGAGAGCACGGATAGAACACATCCAGCTGGAATTTACCAACTTAGGGAAGAGGATAGCCTTAGAGCCCAACTTGATAGAGTAACCAGGGAGTTAGAGGCACTTAAGACCAAGGATGGTAGGCCCACACATATTGTTGCCAGAGTTGAGCTACAGGACGCCTGTTTTATATGCGGGGGAGTTGAACACTACGCACAGGATTGCCCGACCTTCACTGAGATGAGAGAGGTTTATGAGGAACAATGTAACGCCTTAGGGATGTACAAGAAGCCTTATTCACCATTCTCTAACACTTACAATTCTGGCTGGAGAGATCACCCTAACTTTAGCTGGAGGTCTGAGGCAGACCAACCTACACACTCACAGGCACAACCACCTATGTCCTACCCTGCACCTCTATACAATGCACAATCTAACACAAGTTCCTTATCAGACACATTACATGCATTTATAGAGGCACAAGGTAAAACTAATCAAAAAATTGAGGTTGCATTGACACAGTTGGCAGAAGAGAACAAGGAGATTAAAAGCCAAATAAGCAAGTTGACAAGTTCATTAACAGTACAAGCTTGGGGCCAATTTCCGTCACAACCTCAAGCAAATCCGAAGGGCCAACTTATGGCACAAACCTCTACTTCAGACTCTCAGAATGTCAAAGAGGTTAATGCCATCGCCACTCAGAGTGGTAAGATCTTAGATGGGTCAAGCTCGTCCACAACTATAAGCACCTCCCCATGTGCAAATGAGATAATCCCTGAGGATGAGCCCAACGAGAACATTCCAGTTTCAGTTCCTTTTCCTCAAGCATTACGACCTACTGGAAAGAAATCAAAAAAGTATGGTGAGATTCTAGAACACTTGAACCAGGTTAAAATTAACTTACCTTTGCCACATGTGTTTAAACAGGTACCAACTTATGCGAGGGTCATCAAGGATCTATGCATTATCACGAAGAAACATCAGGTGGTTGCTATCTTTGAATGGATTGATCCTCAACTTTTCAGGTTGTTGGTATACGATTCCTTCACCCTTTTGACTCATTTATATCATAGACTAGGTTTGGAGGTGCGTGTTCCATATGTTCTTCCTCATCACTTCATAGTATATCTTTCATGAGGGAGAATATATGTCGGGCTGACAACGTTAAACCAAGCGCTCCTAGGAGGCAGCCTAGCCTTAGTTGTGTGTCTTTGCCGTTAGTTTGGATTGATTTTCGAGTACCCTATTTAGTTGTGTTTTATTCATACTCATTAGCTCCATAACAGTTTTGACTTACAACTTGCTTCTTTTTTGTTTTCTTTGTTAATGTCGAGTCTGCATTTTATCAATTTCTAATGAAAACTCCATGCTTTTTATGTTTCTGAGCGTTCATTGGTGGAAGATTTCATCGAAATTGGTAACAAGCTTCACCATGGTACTATCACTTTAACCGTCCTCTTTTCTTTTGCCTTAATTTGTCATGATTATTATTTTATACATTGAGGACAATGTTTGGTTTAAGTTTGGGGGTGTGGTTTATTAGATTTTTTTCAAAAAATTTTCAAAAATCTTTGAGTTTAAAACGTATTTAAAACCGAGTCATTTTTGTGTTCTACTCAATCTCCATTGAACACTTAGATGATTATGGTAATTGTGTAAAATCTTCTTGAAAATGCATTTGAAATCCGAACTCTTGGTGAATATATATAAAAAAAAAGAGGTTTTGAGTTTTTTTTAGAGAATATTTTTGTTACCTTTAATTTTGAGAAAACACATACTAGCACGTGTCACATAGTTATATTAGTGGAAAACATGATATTTGATAGTATCCTTATGTTAGATGTATTTCGTGAGACTTTCGACTCGGCTATTCATGCACTATAAGCCAAGTCAACATGATTTGAAGTTGATTAGTGAGGTATTGAACTAGAAACCTTAGAATAATAGTGGAGACTTAACCCTGGTGAGTTTTGATCCAATCTTTATTTCTTGAGGGTTATTAATTACACTCTGATTTTTCTTGAGTCCGCATTATTTCGTTGATGATCTCATTATTCTTGATTTTCTTATTGATTGCTTTAAGAATGACATAAAAATTGAATCGTTACACTAGAACTTTTTGCTTTATTTAGTTGAGATGTCCTAGTACTAACTAGAACTAATGAAGTGATATAGGCATTTCTTTCTTTAAACCATTTTTAGCCTTTTAGCCTACCCAATAATAAATATCCATTTACAGCCCTTTGAGCCTTTAGATAGCCTTTTCTTTGTTATCCCCATTCCCAATACCCACTCCAATCAAGGAGTAATACCTCTATTATTTTATCCTTACCCAATTTTCTGAGAATGTATCCGGTGAGATATATTTATGGAATGGGCAAATAAAAAAAAAAAGGAAGATATTTCATGCGCCCTCGAAGTAAAAGTGTTGGATTGCATCAATGGGGAAAAGCATGTAAAAAAAAATGTGTGATTGAAGAAGAAAATAATGAAGAAAAAGTTAATGGTGTACAACATTGATTTGCTCTTCAATGCCCTATGTTTTATTTAAGGTGTATCCATTCTCAGAAAATCTTTGTATCCTTTTTGTCCATTATTGTTTGCCATAATCCAAGCCCCAATACAACCTAGTAAAGACCTGATTGATCTTAAGTGAAAGTTAGCTTAATAGATGTGGAGATTGAATAGGCAAGAACTATGGTGTTTGGTTCAACATTCTCAAAAGTAATCAATATTCCAGTCTATGAGATCACATTCATTTCACTCTTTGAAAATTCTGTTTTTCATGATAATTATATGTGAGACGTTTGCATTTTCCATAATATATTCTTTTCCTCACATATAAACTGAGTGCCCAATCTCTGAGCGTTTCATTTCTGAGCGACATGAGAGAATTGTAGTCGAAACATCTTTTCTAAATGTTTTCTTGTCACATCTTTACTATGAGATGAAGAGTTATGTTGATAAGGCTCCTCACACACACACTCGAGTTGAGAATGATTATGAAATTCATTTAACCATTAGATACTATTAAATTATTGTACTCTATTGTTATATTTTGTGACAGTTTTAGTTTGTTGTTTTTCTCGAATGCTAAGCAATTAGAAAATTACTCTAGGGAAATAAAGAAGAATGCTCACACTTTTGCATTATGTTTTTTAGAAAATAGATTTTGTTTTATTGAGTCAGTAATGTTTGGGGGTAGCATTTCTGGAAACCCTCACGAGACTACAACTCGTCCTCTAGAGGTAATCTAGAGGTTTAAAGCCTTGTTGCACGTTAAGGTAAGTGCAACCGTGATTCCTACGAAAGTGAGTTAGGATTTTATTCTTTATTTTGTTTTGCTCGAGGACTAGCAAAATATAGGTTTGGGGGTATTTGATATACACGTAATTATTACAAATTATAACCCTTAATTTATATATGTTAGTGCTTCAATTAATATATTTTATTCTAATTATTTCAATTTTTATGTTTTTGTAGGAATCTGCGCGCAGTGAACGATAAAATCGCATTAAGGCGACAAATTTGAGAAAACGATTAATTTGTTGATTCTAGTGGTGGTACAAAAGAGTGGTTCACACATCTAAGCCTAACCCGAATAAGCATGGTCCACTTACTTTAACCAAGCCCAAGCCCAGAAAGCTAGAATCCTAAGCCCAGCCTAACAAGGAAACAGGGGAACCCTATTTAGGTTTTTCTCTTGCCTTCTCTTTGGGGACTCTTCTCTTCACGTTTTCTTCCTCTCTTTTCCAGCCACCATCTCCACCTCCACCAAGGCAGAGCCCTGCCGCTCTCGCCACTAACCAACCACCATCTCGCCACTAACCGTCCTCGCTCTCGCCCCTGTTTCACCTCCCTGTTTAACGCTACCAACCTCACCTCGCCACCGTCCTCTCTGTCCAGAACACAGCCGCCACCACCATCTCCCTCCATCTCTCTCATAGCCACCATCACTCGACACCATCTACCACCACCGCGTGCACAACACCGCCGCGAAACAGGGCACCTCCCTGTTTCGCTCCCTGTTCTTCGCTCTCGTTCCGCTTTCTCTCTTCTCCACGGTCTCTCCTTCCTCCACTCCTCTCTCTCTCTCGACCACCGCCGAAACAGACCACGCAACCACCACCACAACAGCGACAGAATCGACACCACCGCGAAACAGGGAGTTCCCTCCCTGTTCCTCGTCCCCTTCGGGTTTTTGGTTGTTATCTCACTGTTCACTCACCTTCTCTCTGTTCTTGCAGGTGCCGGAAACGTTCGGAGGACGAAGAAGCTCGCGAGGAGCGGAGAACGGAGGCGGAACAGGTCGCGTCGCGTTGGAGACGAAGGCTAAAACAGCCGAGCGCGAATTCGACGGGGGCTATTGACACCCTGAGAATTTGTAAGAGCCACCACAGAGCCTATTTAGCTATTTTTCTCGGGATTCGTGCGCATACAGGAAGTGATGGATTCCTCCTCCAGTGATGCTGTGACCACCACCACCATGAGTCACTAAACCCCTCGCAAGGTGAAGAGGTGAACTCCTAGATGTAACGCACTAAATTAGCATTTGATTCGCTTTAAGTTTTCACGATGAATAATGATGTTTAATGATTATCACTTTTATTTAATATAGAAATTTATGTTATTTCAGTGAGAAGGATATCATAGATTTCTTTGTAGATTATTTTTATTCCGGTGATTATCTTTTCTTCTCCATATAAGCTTAGTCACGCTTTTCTTATGTGTGGAATGTTTAAGAATTAATTGATTCCGGTAGGTTAGTTATATGTGACCGTCATTTATTATGGTATTGTCTCCGGATATATCGTAAGTTTAGGATATCACATATGACAACCTTTGAGTTTTCTTAGAAGAAGTGAAATCTAAAATTCATTTACATTAGGGTATATTAATGATTAAAAGATTATTTTTCCGATTACGTCGTTTGGGATGTGAAACACGTAGTTGAGTCATCATAGCGAATCAATACTAGTTGGCGCGTGAAGTCTAGGAGGGATTCTTGGAACCTTGTGATTTTTTCTAAACTTAATTTTCATTAAATTAAATTCAATTTCGTATTTTAAATTTGTTAGAATTTATTAACTTTAGTTTTGCATAGTTTGTTTTCCTTAACCTTATTTTGTAGATCGTTTTTCCTCGTGGGATCGACACCCCATTCTTTACTGCAATTGACCGCGCGTATTGTTTGGGCGTAATCAATGATTCAATGATTGAGTCTAAGAAAAAGTATGTACAATTCTATCTTTTGAGTCTATGACTCAACCATCAGCAGATGATGCATTGCTTCGTCGTCTTTCACACTTTGGTATGGTTCTACATATGGACGAAGTTGTTGAAGAAATCAATAGTATGTTGGATAATGTTCTTATACTACATATACCTGAGTCTAAGCCATCATCATCTATCAATATGGGAAGAGTTGTATTCCTCAGCTTCCTTTCCTGCTCAGTCACTTGATAATGACTCATCCTGCTGCCTTCAATCGTGAGAACTTAAGCCTTTGCCAAATGAATTGAGATATGCATTTCTCAGTCTTGAAGAGAGTTATCCAATGATTATTGCCTCATATCTCACTAAGGATTAGAATGACAGGTTGTTGGGAGTCCTTAAAGCTCACAAGTCAGCCATTGCTTGGAGTATTCATGACATCAAGGGTGTTGACCCTACGCATCAAATCTATTTGGAAGATGAAACCAAAACCTCTAGAGAGCCACAATGACATTTCAATCACAATTGAAAGATGTCGTAAAGGAAGATGTGTTGAAACTCCTAGATGCATAACATCATTTATGTTATCTATGATAGCAAATGGGTTGGTCGAGTCCATGTGGTTCCTAAGAAGTCAAGAATTACAGTTGTTGAATATGAGAACAATGAGCTTGTACCACAAAGGGTGAAAATTTGATGGAGAGTATGTATTGATTATCGTAAGCTGAACTCTAATACTCGAAGGATCATATTCCCCTTCCCTTTATTGATCATGCTTGAGAGATTAGTGGGTCATTCATACTATTGTTTCTTGGATGAATATTCTAAATACAATCAAATATCCATTGCATGTAGATCAAGAGAGGACCAAATTAACTTGGCTTTTCGGTACCTGCGCTTATCGTCACATGCCTTTTGGTATCTCACGTGTGGCAGCTGTTGGAAGAAACTCCGAATTCTCTATCGAAGTGAGTCCTGCTCCAAGGTCTTCCCTCTATGGGTCTTCCCCTGCCTAAAAGAAAGAGTAGGGGTCCCATTATGCAAGATCAAAATAAAATATAAAGTACGAGACTGGTCCGTCTGGAGGACGAGCTCCTAGGACTCGAGCAAGAGCAAGAGAAGATCAAGCAGAGGGCCTTCCCCTCCCCTCCTTCTCCACTTGTAGAGAGAGAGCGGGAGTTACGCCTATGTATGATGGATTGATAGTAGGATATATCCCGGTTTTGTTTCATTCACGATCGACATGCCCCTGGGAGGCTACAACAACTAAGGGAAGGGATAGGGGTAGCTCAGGAGGCATGACATCCTTTCACTCTTAAAGGACCTGCCGTATCGACCTTTGCTTGTGCCGGTTACTGTTCCTGCGTTCCGGGCTTGTTATAGTTGCTGGTTCCTATGGTGGTGGCTAATACGACGGACGAGAAGGAGTCCTATTTATGGCTACGACTACATATACAGACTCCTATTCCTATTGATCTTCTCATTTCTTCACCGGGCTTGGACCATGTCTCCCGAACAATTTCAGTACATATGGCGCAAGACGATTCCACATATCGAGGTCGGAATGGGATCGGGTGTTTTCACGTCTCACCGTAGTGCCCGGTTCTATGCACCGCATCAGCTACATGTCAAATGTGCATGACTAACATATTAGTGATATGGTGGAAAATTTTCTTGAGATTTTATGAATGATTTTTCAGAATTTGGCTAATCTTCTTTTAAAGCATTGTGAGAACAACGCCCCGTTCTAAACTGGAAAAGTGTTACTTTATGGTGAAGCAGGGCATTGTTCTTCGGCACGTTATCTCTTCAAACGTCATTGAAGTGGACAAAGCTAAAAATTGATGTCATTTCATCTATTTGATTCCCAAATCTATTAACAATGTGAGTTATTTCTTAGGGCATGCCGAGTTATTTCGTCATTTCCTCAAGGATTTCTCCAAAATAATACGCCATTTGAGAAATCTCTTAGCTAAGGATTTTTTTTAATTTTTGAATTAAAGTTCTGCATTTATGCGTCTTAAGTCTGAACTAGTCTAAGCTTCTATCATTCTAGCTTCTTATTGGCCACTCCTTTTGAGATTATGTGTAATGCATCTAAATATGTTGTAGCTGCAGTTTTGGGTCAGAGGGTTAACAAGCTCCCTTACGACATCTACCATGCTAGCAAGACTCTCAATAAGGCTCAACTCAATTACTCAACCATTGATAAAGAGATGTTGGTCACTTTTTATGCTATAGGCAAGTTTTGTTCCTTTCTCATTGGAGCTAAAATCGTTGTGTTCACTGACTATACAACCCTTAGATACCTTGTCACTAGGAAGGACACCAAACGTTGTTTGATTAGATGGGTCCTTTTGCTGCAAGAATTCAAACTTGAAATACGAGATAAGTAAGGTATAGAAAATGTTGTTGCAGACCAATTATCTAGGCTAATATCATAGTCATCTATTAGTATTTTGCTCATTCAAGAGAACTTCCCAGATGAACAACTTCTCTTAGTTGAGCAAGAGTTTCCTTAGCACGCTGACATTGTCAATTTCTTAGCAACTAAGAAACTCCCTTCACACTGGTCTAAGCCAGATCGTGACAAGTTTTTGTCTAGGGTCAAATATTGTTCTTGGGTTGAGCCATATTTGTACAAATATTGCCTTGACCAACTTATTAGAAAATGTCTTCCAGAAGCTGAACAGTTGAGCATCATCTCCTTTTGCCATGATCGAGCTTATGGTGGGCACTTCAGTTCTAATAAAACCCGCGGAGAATGTTCTCCAATTAGATTTTCGTTTGCCTACCCTTTTCAAGATGCCCATGAATATTGTAAAACATTTCACCGATAGCAACAGCTTGGGCGAATATGTTGTCAACACATGATGCCTCTAAATCCTATTCTAGTTGTTGAAGTTTTGATGTTTGGGGCATCAATTTTATTGGACCATTCTCATCTTCCCATGGGTAGCAATATATCCTTCTTGTAGTGGATTATGTCTCTAAATGGATAGAGGCAATTACCACTAAGACCAAATGATCACAAAATTGTTGTTCATTCCTAAGCAAGTTTATCTTTAGTAGATTCGGCACCCCCAAGGGTGTCATTAGTAATGGAGGTAAGTATTTTTGTAACCGCTTCTTTTAGCTTCTTGTTAAAAAGTATGGGGTTACTCACAAAGTTGTTATTTCCTACCATCCTCAAACAAGCGGTGAAGTTGAAGTGTCGAATCTTCAAATCAAGAACATCCTTGAAAATACTATGAATCCTAAGAAAGGTTGGTTTTAAGCCTTTTAGATGCCTTGTCGGTATATCCAATTGCATTCAAAACTCCTTTAGGTATGTCTCCCTATAGATTGGTCTTTGGTAACCTTGTCAACTTCATGTTGAACTCCAACATAAAACTTATTGGGCTACAAAGATTCTAAACTTTGACCTCGCGATGGCTGGTCAACAGCGAAATCCTCAGCTCAATGAGCTTGAAGAATTGAGTTATGATGTTTATAACTTATCCAAGACTACAAAGATAAAAGGAAGTGGATACATGTCAAAAGCGTTATGAGAAAAGAGTTCCATCTTCGTCAGAAAGTCCTACTCGACAACTCTCATCTTCTTCTCTTTTCAGGTAAATTAAAAGCTCGTTGGTCTGGTCCATTCATTGCTCGTGATGTTAGAGACTATGGTGCCATCATTGTAGAAAACCGTACTAATGAAAGTCTCTTTTAAGTAAATGGACAACATCTAAAGTTGTACCATGAACTTCCTACAAGGTAGATGGAAATCATTCAGTTGATTGATCCTAACTATGAGGATTAGTCACGCTCAAACATTCCTACTCCACTAAACATGTCTGGGGGTGATATTCACCACTCCATTGCGCCCGGCTAATGATATTAAACTTACTGCTACTGGGAGGCAGCCCAGTCAGTTTATGCATTCATTCATTGACTAAAAGGAAAATAAAATATCGCCAATGCTTGTTTAAGACAAATTTTGTTAATACATCACCCCCTATTTTTTATTGTAGGGGCAATACAAATGTTCAACAAAACACTAAGGTAATAAGTTTAAAATTTTATTTTTCACTTTCCATTTCAACTATTTAGCATTAGAAGACAATGTTTTATTTGTTTAGGGTGGGGAAATTTATCAAAATTCATACCTCTTTAAAAAATCTATAATAATAATAATAATAATAATAATAATAATAATAATAATAATAAATTAAAATTTTTGTGTGATATCCTAGCTATGATGAGATTGAATTACTTGATTCACTACATTTAGGCAATAAGATGTTGGAAGTTTATTACTAGAGTAAACATTGCATTTGAGCATTTAGGAATAAACATTTTTTTTTTTTTTGCACAATGGCCACATATATAGTTTGAAATAGAAGAGTGAGTAACTTCCTGAGAATCTAGAGAAATAGTAGAAGCTTAACATTGTGAGTCATCAAACTTTCATTTACTCGGAGGGTTGTTACATAACTCTAAGTCGCATAATGACCCAAATTTTATTAGATCTCACAATAACTTGTTGTGAAGTTTCATTATTCTTCTTTTTTATTGATCACTCAGGATGACATCTTTTTGTAGTTAAGAGAAACATAGGTCTTGTAGTCTAGAATTACAACCGTTACTAAACCGTAGAAGGTAATTAGAAATCTTTTGTCCATCTGAATTTTTTCAATGCAACATTTCTAACCATTCCATCCAAAACCAATGTGATCTTTTGTCTTAGATTATTAGACATAAAAAAAAATTCGTTGCCCATTTATGTTTCTGAAAAAGTGTTAGAAGTTTTATAAGAAATGGGACGAGTGCAAAGTGAAAATCCAAGGTCCAAAGTATTTTAGATGATAAAGTATTAAAAAAAAGTTGTGAAAAATAAAGGAAAATAAAAGAAAGTGATTGATGAGTTCCCTATAAGCTACTTGAAGACCCTCCATTTTCAGAAATATTTATTTACTTACGATCTATCACACTCCTCCAAAAAGAAATGCAAACCAGTTTTTTTCCCCTAGAGAAGTCATAATTAACCCTATGGTAAGAACTAGAGAGTAGATGAGAAGACGTGATGGGTAACTTGACATTCTCACTAGTGACCAACATTCCTTCCATGAGATTATTATTCTTTTTCATGTTTGTTTGTACTTATGTGCATGTGAGACGTTTAAATTTTCACACTTACTTTTTTCCTCACACATGCAAGAGAAAAAATAATTAACCAATCCCAGAGTGGTCATTTCAGAGAGATTAACTAACGATTTTCGAAGTCAAGAAGGTTGTTCCAAAGGTAGATTAAGATGTACCTTGTTGGTTGCTCACACACACCCCATGTTCTAAAATTGCTAAGTCGTAATGTGCATTTTAGTAACTAGCTACATATGCCTATTGTCTTCTATGTGATTGAATAACAAAGATATTTTCTGATAGAAATAAGGGAAACACCAATTTTTTTCTTTTAAAAAAAAAACCTATGTTTGTGGGTGCTCATCTTGGATAACCCTCCGGAGGCTAAAAACTTCTCCTTTAATTTCATGCTAGTGGTTCGAGGCGTTGGTGCACATTGTAAATGCAATTGAGTCATACATACCAACGAAACTGGCCCTCATTTCTTTGTGAAGTTTAAAAAACAATAATTTTTTTTTTATGAGCTTATCTTTCTTTTTGCTTCTCTTTGCTAAAGGACTAGCAAAAGGTTGTTTTTTGTTCGATAAGCACAAAAAACATTGATTTTTATGCCCTATTTTAGCTCTTTATTAGTCACTAGTTGTGCTTAAAATTATTTAATGTCTCTATTTATCTTGAATTTGATTATATTTATAATTTTCAGGAAAACAAGAAATGCGAAAATTTTGAGACAATTCTACTATAAATTTGCATGACAATGAGAAATTGGAGAAATTATGAAATCAATGAAAAATATGAAATTCGAAGCACTTGAGCATGTTCATGGCACATGTGGATCAAAATTTCATTTCAAAATTATATTATGGAAGCGAATATTTGATTCTGATTAATGGTGGGTTTATGATGGAGACATGTGGCAAGTTTCAACATAACAACTTCAAGTGTGAAGCATGCAAACATCAATTCAATGCATATTCCAAGGCAAATAAAGAATCAAATCAAAGAATATTTAATTACCTTAAGTTTTGTCTCACAATACACACACGTGTAAATGTATCTACTTACAATTAGGATTTCTTGATGTATCTAATTATGACTCATATTTTTATATGATATGATTTGGAGCATAATTAAGGAATTTGTGAGATTTTTTTTCTTTGGAGGAGAACATTATAAATTGACTCTCAAACTCTTCGAGAATGACATCTCATACATTTAATATATCCCATATCTTATATATCTCTCATCTCTTAGCATAACTTAAATTTGTTATTGTCTTTCATTCATTTATGTAAGCTTTATTTCAAGTCAATGCTATTACGTGTAAGTTTTTAGTTTTGAATGCAATAAAAGTTAATTTTCTAATTCCATTGTCTTTATTTTATGCAATAGTTTATTTTTCAATTTATTTAGTTTAATTCATCCTCTATCTTTCTAGTTCTACAAGTTATTTTTAAAACAATTCATCACAATGACAATGGTATGCTAAACCTATCATATCATGGAGAGGAGATGAAGTCTATTTGCGTCATGTAGAGATTTTTTAACACAAAAAAAATTAAATAAATAGAACTTGTATAATTTCTATTAATCCCAGATTCAACCAATGAATCAAAGTTGTCAAATCGAAATATGGACATTGAAAGATTATGCAAATGAAGATAAGGACTTGGAAAAAGGAATTATATTTTTTTTCTTTCCATAATTATAACCATTCATTGAAAAAAAAACCCATCGAAATAGGGGTCGACTAATGATGGTCAATGAGTTTCTTTTAGGAATTTGCTACATATACCCGACTATTTTGCTCAATTGCACCAACTTTTTGTTGCACTGGCATTTTGGGATGTTTCGACTTTGTTGCACCAACCTAAAATATGTAACACCGACTTACCATTTTTATCAATAGAATCATTTGCTATTAAATTTTCTCGTTTATAAGCATTAATTTATTCTTGACTAAAGAATAAAAGTAAATGTATTGATAAAACTAAACTTTAGTTACAAATTCTTAACTTTTAAATTTGTGTACAAACATCAAAAATACAATAACCATCATCACAAGTTCTACAATAAAAAAAAAACATTATGGTAGGTTGTGTAATAGAAATAATAAAGATATCTTAAAAAATCTTCTAAACCACATTGCAAACAAATTTTCTCTTATGTATGCATCTAATCTAAAGTGCAAAAGGTTATTATGTGTTCATCAATATGTATTATATATAAATAAATAAATAGATATTTAAGTGAGGGCATCAATTTAAATTATTACAACTATTATAACAAATTCAAAGAATTATATTAAAACCCACAAAATTGTACATCCAAAAATTCATTATTGGAATCCTTTCTACAAATTCCTCAATCAATAACATGAGTACTCCTTTTCTCTTGGTGATTAACTATAATTGTTTTAGGGTTAATAAAATGTGGTTGGGTACACCAAGCAATTTTTAAAAGTTGAATCTAAAAAATGAAGTTGGGGCATTGAGCCAAACGGTTAGGTACACGTAGCAACTCCCTTCTTTTATCGTCGAAGAAGTAAGTGAAATTCTATCACAGAATTTTTTTTTCTTTTGAGCATTGGTTTTGAATCAAAATAAAATAATTATGAAAGTTTTAAAAAATATTAAATGTTGTAAAAAATTAACCTCTACAAAGCTAAGAGGTGAATTTTTCAATCCTTGAGACATTTATTTCAATTGGTTACATTCTTTAAGTAATTTCAATCAAAATTTTGTTATTAAATTTTTTTTTAAATAAAATTTCTTTGTCTCCAAATCTTAGTTTTACCATTTCCCATCTTTCCACCATTCTTTATTTTATTTGGTCTTCTAAAGTGTTTTTGAAATGAGCTTGAAATCCTTTTTAACTTGGTGAATAGGACGATAACCCTTATGAACCACTTTACTTATATTTTCTTTAAAGTCTTGCAGGTAAATCGATGAGAATGGAACAAAAACAAACTCGAAAAAGAAAAGTTGATTTGCTTGGAGTTTTAGGCGATAAGAAATTTTGAGCTAAATCAAGTACCACTCTGGTAACTCCATTGAAGAGAAAATGAATGCCAAATGTCATCTGGAACTGACTATGCAGCCTTCATGGCAAAGACTAAAGATGTATATGGTGATAGAAGTGATGTAAATGAGGGCCCTGATCAGGATGAATTGTCAATTTGTGTTTGAAAAGAATGGAACACTCTGTATGATTGTAAGCTTTGGTTGAAGAGATATGCAGCTAGGAACAAGTCTATTATGAAGTTTGTGAAAATGATTATGACAGAATTCAAGCTAAGTGCAACTTAATAACTATAATTGGAAGTGTTTCATTCTTTGAACAAGGACAAACACCAATGAGTGTCAGAACATTGTGGGAAGATCACACATGCACAAAGATCGATTATGGCAAAAACCCAATGTAGATTCAAACTTTGTAGCTATAGAATGCTAAAGCCTGATGAAGACACGCCACAGTACTATGACATCTGGTAGTCTGAGAAAGTAGACTTGGAAAGAACACACAACAAACATCACATATCACATAGGTTGGAGGGCAAGACGGACAATAAGAACTGACATTTGATAGTTAACTTTACATCTTTTAATTATTTATTGGCAACAACTTAACCCTATATTATAAATGACAAACTGAACATTGCTCCGAATGATTCTAATTTGAAGTGTGTATGTTGCAGGTATTGTAGCACATTGATGGGGATTTAACTAACCTAAATTAACAGGTTAATTTAACCCACTTGTAATACCGCAAGTGCACGGTGCCTAACTGGTAGACAACGGCAAGTACGGGTCGATCCCACGAAGAAGGTGAATGCAATTGAAATTTTAAGAAATTATCTAAACTAATTAAAATGGAAAATGGGGGTTACAGTGTTTTTAAAAGAAAACTAAATTAAAGATAATAAAACAAAATAAAATGATAAGATGGATGGAATGGATTTTGTGCGGTTTGGATTCACCGATGAGCTAACAAAAATATATTTAAATCTAAATTACTGAGATATTAAACGAGAAGCTTTAGGGATGAGAATCCCTTGCTTACACCGAAGATGTGATCATTAAATATTCAATTCCAATTATGTCAAGTTTCTTTTAAACATTAACAATTTATCTCAAGCAAGTGAACTTTCACCAAGCATTAAGTGTCTTTTTAGGGCACACTTAATCAAAGTTCAAGTTTAAAACTTTTTAGCAAATGCTTTGAATATTAATCAAAGGTAAATCTAACTACCAAACATATCAATTTTTAATTGAACATGAAAGGTGAAAGCAGTTAATCAATATTCAGAAATAAATTGTTGTTAAACAATAAAACCTTAATTCAGTAAAATAAATTTAAAATAATTGATGGTGGCACTCAGCAAATCAGGGTGTGGGTGTGCACGAATCCCGAGGGAATGACCAAAATTGCTCTGTGGTGGTACAGAGCAATTCTGTGGGTGGAAATAGCCAGAAAATCAATTTAAAACCATTTCCCGCCTGCTACAGTAACCCACGAGTTCGGTCTTCTTCTCCAGCGAGACAGCGGCTGCTCCGCCTCCTTCCGTCGCTCCTCGCGGGCTTCCCGACCGCCAAATGAATGCTAGAACCTGCAAAGACGAGCAAGGGTGAAGAAAATCCCGAAAAATAGCAAAAACAGACAGCGATAAGTCGGGAGGAAAACTCCCTGTTTTCAGCCGGCTGTCGCGGCTATTCCGCGGCGTGCCTTGCTCCTTGCGTCTTCCCTCGACTCCTATTGATCCTAGATCCTGCAAATACGAGCAAACAGTGAGAATAAACTAAGAAAATAGCAACAAAAACCGAAGAGAAATCGGGAAGAGATTCCCTGTTTTCGCTCCCTGTTTCAGCCGGCTGTGAGCTCCGCCGCAAGGTGGTTGTGACGACCCGCCTCCCGCACTGTACAGATACTGTCCACTTTGGGCTACCATCCGGCCCGCACGGCTTTAAAAGGCCTCTGTACAATGGGGAGATGACCCTGCACATATAAAGATCATCAACCTCCCCTACCCAGGCGATGTGGGACTATGTTTCCCCTTGGTAGCTCGCCCAACTCCTCTTGGGATCCACGGGCCTGTTGGGCCTATTGGGCTCCAACCCTCACCCTCAAGTCCGCCCACACAAGGGTCTCACAGTCCACCCCCCTTAAGGCCCAACGTCCTCGTTGGCCACACAAGCACAACGTCCACGTTGCCCGAGGGCCCACCTCCACGTGGCACACTTCCGGCTGGGTCAGGCTCTGATACCAAACTGTGACGACCCGCCTCCCGCACTGTACAGATACTGTCCGCTTTGGGCTACCATCCGGCCCGCACGGCTTTAAAAGGCCTCTGTACAATGGGGAGATGACCCTGCACATATAAAGATCATCAACCTCCCCTACCCAGGCGATGTGGGACTATGTTTCCCCTTGGTAGCTCGCCCAACTCCTCTTGGGATCCACGGGCCTGTTGGGCCTATTGGGCTCCAACCCTCACCCTCACCCTCCCCCTCAAGTCCGCAGCCTGACCCAGCCGGAAGTGTGCCACGTGGAGGTGGGCCCTCGGGCAACGTGGACGTTGTGCCTGTGTGGCCAACGAGGACGTTGGGCCTTAAGGGGGGTGGATTGTGAGACCCTAAGTGGGCGGACTTGAGGGGAAGGGTGAGGGTGAGGGTTGGAGCCCAATAGGCCCAACAGGCCCGTGGATCCCAAGAGGAGTTGGGCGAGCTACCAAGGGGAAACATAGTCCCACATCGCCTGGGTAGGGGAGGTTGATGATCTTTATATGTGCAGGGTCATCTCCCCATTGTATAGATGTCTTTTAAAGCCGTGCGGGCCGGATGGTAGCCCAAAGCGGACAATATCTGTACAGTGCGGGAGGCGGGTCGTCACAGTGGTGGTTGCGGTGTTTGGTCGGGTCGTGATGGCGGTCGTGAGAGAATGAACTCGAGACAAAAAGAGGCCGAGAGAGGGGAGGAAAACACGCTGTCGCGACGTGAAACAGAGTCGCGGTGCGGCTCTGTTCCGCGGCTAGGATGGCGCTCTGTCGCGGCTGGTTCGTGGCCTGTTGTGGTGGTGGAACTCGTGCAAAGGTGGTGGTTGTGTGGACAGGGGAGAGGAGCAGAGGGTGGTGGCGATGGAAGAGTTGAACACTAAACAGGGTTGTCACCCCCCTGTTTCACGGTGGTGGCGCGAGAACGGTGGCGGAATTGGTGGTGGTAATCGGTGGTGACGGTGGTGGCTTTGGTGGTAATCACCTTGAGAGGAGGAAGAGGGTTTGATCTCTCCTTCCAATCTGTTCCCTTCTCTTCCTCCCTCCCCTTTTTTCTAAAACCATCGTATTGTATTTATAGAGATAAGGATTAGGTTTGGGTTTGGGTTTGGTTTTAGGGTAGAAATTGGTTTAGGTTTGGTTTTAGGGTATGAATGGGTTTAGGTTTGGGTTTGGTTTTAGGTTTTGTGATTGCTTTATACCACCATTGGAATCGACTAATTGTCGTTCCTTAACTTGCCGGTTTAATCTGATTTCATCGTTTACGCTCAAATTCCTACAAAGATAGGAAAACGAAATAGTTACTATAAAATATAATAATCGAAACACTAACATGTATAAATTAAGGGGTATATTATGTAATAATTATGTGACTATCACACATACAACTCTGAGAGCTTATGTGAAGTCATATGCAATGGGCATCATCAACATCCCAAACATGAGATGGTGGCCTAAAGTAAGTGAATATGATGAGTTACTTTTGAGAAAGGATTGTGTCTTCGCGAAATTTCTTCGAAAATTTCATTTTTTTTAATTAAGAATATAAAAATTGCATTTTTTTAGGGGTTTTTATCGAAAAATTTTGGAGTTTTTTTCATAAATTTTGGGGTTTTTTCTAATTATCATTTCTTATTATTATTTATGGATTTTTGAAACCTCCCCCATAATTTTCTAATTATCATTTATTCTACTTATATATTGATTTTTGAAACCATCCCCTGATTTTCTAATTATATATCGATTTCATGTTTGTTTAAAATGTTTAATAGATCTATATACTTGCATCTTATTTTTTTCACATATTTCATATACCCTCAAAATTCATTATATATATTTCATGTATCTCGAAGTTTTTACGTTTATTCTTTACACATCAAAATATTTCTTAAAACCAGTATACCAAAATTAACTCGAAAAACCAAATCACAATATCAATGACACGATATTGAACGTGATAAATGACACGATATCAATGCTTTCTTACGGTTTTTATCTTGCAGGGACGATGGAGGGACTGTAATATGAGGACGTGTAAGAATCCTCTCAAGGAGCAAACTCAAAGTGCGCAAAACCAAATTCCAAGAGTGAGAATGGTCATGAACAATAGGCCAAGGGGTTTCAAAATTATTAGAAGGGGTGAAGGTCAAGCTCAACCTATTTTTTCAAACAAATCCACAGATGCTCAATGCTCAACCAGAGGGTCTCACTGCTTCAGAAAGATAATGCACAATTTGCATTTGAATCTTTCACAAGACAAAACTTTCAACAAATAGTGAGACCCTCTCCAATCAAGGGTAACCGCAATGGTAAGGGACTAGGAATGTGAATATGGTCCGACGTATTAGTTTGACTTTTTTGAAAGTGCACACTTTTTTGGTTGAATGTGACAATATGTAGTGAAATGCATGTATCCATTTATATTTTGTTAAATCACTTTAATTGCATTGTTTAGGACATGTACTTGCTAATGGGTTTTTTGACATGGTAGATGGTACCTTGACATGTGGTTGGAACCATTTTTTTTTTTTTTTGAGTTTTTGGTGGTTTATTAATAGCTTGACAGAATTGTTTGATGACAAATTTGTGTCAGATTGTTTTTGTATGGCAGATATGTTTTTTTGTATGTTGGTTGCATTTGTATATTGGAGCGCTTTTTGTATGGCAGATATGTTTTTTTGTACGTTGGTTGCATTTGTATATTGGAGCGCTTTGACACAGGTGCATTTGTAATTGTCAGTGTGTATTTGAATTTGCATTTTTATGGTAGAGTAGGGTTCATATAATGGAAGACTTGCATTTGTTGCCAATATGCATTTGCATTTTTTATGACAGGAGCGGAATTCACATAATGGACTTGCATTTGAAGTTGTCAATCATTTGCATTTGACTGAATTAGAATTCACAGATTTTCATTCACTTCAAAACAGACTTATTCAATTCATGTGGACAATCTTTGCCAACATGAGTGAGTTCATCACAATGTTCGCATGGGATCTATTTTACAAAAAAATAACAAGTTAGTATCAATATTACCCCCAAAACAAATTGATGACAGTTACTTGTCCCCTTATAATAAATTTAAATATATAATCTCTTATTCAACATAGAGTTCATAACGGATGACTAGAGGTTCAAAATGACATGCAACACTTTCTATATGAACTTAAACTTGCAACTTCTCAGCCCTTGGCTATTTTAAACATCTTTGCCTTGTGAATTTTCATGAAATCACCGACTGTTGATAAATAGAGGAATCCAAGTGAATTTTCTCCTCCCTCCCAATGTACTACAACCACTTTCAATCCGATCAAAACTTACGCAGCCAGATGTTTCCACGTAGATTATCATAGTTTGTAGTCGTTAGATAGTGTAAGGGTATTTAAGGCATCAAAATTTTGCCCATTTGAAACGGGGCGTGCTGTAAGTTGACTGCTACTCAAGGGTGTCTACAGTACAATATCAAATAAGGACGTACCTTTAATTAGTTATTGTCCAGGGGTATCATAAATTAACCCATAAAAAAAAAAAAAAAAAAAAAAAATCAAATGTGCATGACTATATGCTTGTCCATAAAGTAAAGCAGATGTCAGGGAATATCCATAGTGGGAAAGAATGTGGAAACAAACTTCAGAGGACAAAAAACTTCAAAAATGGTCCACCTCTTCTTAATTCATAATTCACAATTCACAAATTTCCTATATAATTATTGACTACTTTTATGCGATTTGAAACATCTGAAGAAAATTATTTTAATAATATGCGAATAAAAATTGTAGCATTTCAAATTTTCTTTCAAGCGATGATTTACCCATCAAACGATAGGAAGCAGGGGGGTAAACTTTTATAAACCAAATCGTCAGGCATAGGCACCTATCAAGAGTAAGAAAATGGAGTGATCATGATGACAGTAGCAAATAACCGACCACGTCTCCTCGTGAAGTTGAATGATGAAAACGAGTGATGTCAACAACTCGATATTTAGGACAAAAATACAGACAAAAAATGAAAAACGATAACAAAACATTTCCAGAATATTTCATTATCATAACCAATCAAGTTGTCCAAACTACATCATCGAGCAACCACTGCTGATATCTTTCACCGCAGAACTCAATTCTAGGAGTTACCTCTTGTTCAAATGCTCCTATGTCAAGAGGCTGTTGTAAGTCTGACGGTCAGGTATCCTGGCACGACTATGTTGAGTCTGCTTACTTTGGCTTTCACTGTGGTGGTATCAGTACCAGTTATCCAGCAAGGTTGAATCAATATATGAGCTTGCCACTCATTTCTCAGCGTCTGGTTTCTCTAAGGTTGCCATGTAGGTGAGGTATATGGTCCAGAAATATGAAAAAGAATTGTTTGCCAAAGGCTGTCAAAACAAGAGCACCAGGTCTCAATTAGCATAAACGTCTATATAAAGTCACACATTGGAATGACAGGTTAAACTGGGAAACTCAGATAGTAAGAACCATCCACCAAAGACCAAACTTGTACTTGTCATGTTAGGACTTGCTAGTCCATCTAAATCATCTGTTTTATACTAGTGTCTAGCCCAGATATTACAATTAAAGTTTAACTTGCTTCTTGATGCAACAAGTATAACCAAAGGGTCTGTATTTTAAAAGATGAAGGCAACACCAGTTGTGATTGTAGCTTGCTTTTTCACTAGTTCGTATTAATGACACAATAAAGATGACAACGCAAATAGAAAAACTAAGTGGCCTTCATCAGATATATATATGAACATACCTGTAGACGAACTGGGATGAACTTGAATGTGACAAAATCACACATGGGCCAGTAAATGAGATTATATTTCAAAGTGGGAATCAAATCCCGCTTCAACCTGGCGACTATTTCTGCACCACTTTCACCTGAAATTTGCACCCACGGGTAGTCTATTAGAAAATTCGAGCAGTTATAGCTCATGCACAAATCTGGAAAGCATGACTATAGGATGAGATGCATATAAGTTTGTAACTAAGGAATAATAAAAGTTGCAAACATAGCAATTCAGGGAAGCCAAAGACTGAACATGTCTCTATTTGTAATTCCATCATGTATTGCAATTTTCTCCATTTTGTACCGTGAAGGAGATTTACCACTGCAGTAAGGATAACATACAAAAACAAAAAAAAACAAAAACAACAACAAGAGGCATGGGACACAAGAAGTTTTCATTAGAAATAAACACTTTGCAATCCCATGTCAGTAAATATCAAAATCAAAATGTTAAAGTTTGATGGCTTCGTAATCTTTATTGAAATTGGACCAAATTATAACAAGTAATAATAAGATTATTAAAGCCCTCTTATGGAGATGCAATGACATCTACAAGGAAGTCATCTGAGACCCTCTATTCTGAAGGTCAGCGCTCAGCAACAAGACTCATCTTAGTGCTCCAGATGAGAAATGCAACTTTTAAGGTACTGCAAAACAGTGATGGCTGGTTGAGTGTCTTTGGATGAGTTTTGAAGGTAAGTCAGAATTCAAAGTAAGAAAACACACTTTGAAACAATTACAGCAACAACATAATGCAGTGAAATGGCACAGTAAGCTGGTCAAGACCTACAATGACATCAAATACAGGTTGCAGATGGATAGTGCTTATATGGAGCAGCAGCTGTTGTATGTGGGTTTTCATTAAAGCCATGCATACCCTAGCTTAATCCAAGCCCAAACCAACCCATTGTCAAGGCAGTGTTGCTCAAATGAGCCTAACCAATTTATACATGAGGAGTTAAGTATTGTATTCCCAGGCACATAACCAATGTCGAGAAAAATAACAAATCAGGAACAACCTACTGCATGATATATAGTTAAGACAAACTTTTCCATAGAATCGTACCCTTTGATCTAGTTTTCATAAATTGTTTTGTTGCTCAAAAGCTGAACAAACTCGGAAAAGTTATCAACCTCTTAAAGTATTATCACTCTGCATTCGTTTACAAACAAGATTTAGGAGAAACCGAGAAACTCAGCCATATTGACAAACACACTAATTTATTACCTTGCAGGGCTGCATTCACGGAGAAGAAAGTTGTTGTTATAGCAGGTCCAAGTACAGTCTGCCCAATAAACATTTTCTTCAAAGTACTGATCATATCTTGCTTTGGTAAGACCCTTGAGACAACATTATACCACACGTGAAGCGAGGGGCCCATAATTAGCATCCCAAATCCAGCCATACGCAGTGTCCTTATCAAGTCGAAAGATTCTGAAGATCCTCGGGTGATTGTCTGAAGAGAAGTGTTCTAGCGTTAAGCAAATAAATATGTAAACGCAGCAGAATGATTCTTGACGTAACTTAGAATATAAAAAAGAGGATTCAAAATTTAAAAATAAACTGTTTGGCAGCCAATTCTTTCACCATCCCTTCATGCTTCAGTGTACTAAATCACCATCACTATTGGTCATCTTGCCCTTTTAGATTTAGAGCTTTTGTGCTATAACGGACTCTTAAAAAGGGTTACCATTGGTATATGTGTATATCATATACCATTCATAACCCCTAACCCATTTATATTTTCTGATCATATACTTAAAAAAATGAATTCCTCAAAATTATCCCTCCTTCATTCAGTGTTATCTTCCCGTTTATGCATCTCACCCTCCTAACTATACTACAATCATTAGCAAGTATAAGATAGGCTTCTTTAGACTAAATCACAATACAAAGTAATCCTAGGAGAGAGAACTGAAAATTTACACCCACTCAGTGCAACATCTTACGTGCCATAAAACAGTGACACAAAAACCATTGCTCAGTGATATCAACCCATGTTTAGGTTAAAAGTAGCAATATGCGGCATTTTTGTAAACATCAAATATTTTAGGATACATCATATCTCAATCTTTCCTTGAGTTTAGAAATAAGAGTTTTGATATGTTACATTTTGAACACTGCCACATTTAGTGCAGGGCAATATTTCCCAAAAACCCAAGTGAAGTTCTCATAGTAGTATTCTTTTTTTGAAAGAAACTTTTTTTTATTTTTGATAAAGGCGAGCGTGCCGCAATGGGTATAGAACCCAAGACGTGGGGGTTAAACCACCACAGCCTTAACCATCCAACCAGGCTACCATTGGCATTATTTTGATCCCAAATAGTAATAAGCACAAAATTCTTGATAACTATCATTCTAAGTCCTCTTCAAACCTTTAGAATTTAGGTTGATATTTTTCATGCCAAAATGGATTTAGATTATGTGAGTTCCACAGTGAATTGAAGACGAAGTATTAGTCAACAAGTTGAATCTCAATACGAGAATACAAATTACAACACCCTTGTGAAAATGGATAGAAAAATTTCAAATTATGAAATGATTTGAAAATAATTCAATTGAAAATCCTTAAGAAATTAACACTGGAATTTTTACAAGTGTTGATTAGATTGACCAATAAAATTGCCCCATGGATAGAACTCTATTGTTGAACAAACACGTTAGCATGAGTGCTTAACCTATCTGACAAACAACTCGGAAGATCAGCTTGTCTAGTAAAGCTAATTTGAATTTGACATCTCAAACAACCACGTCAAGACTGATCGAGTATAACAAATTTCTAGCACTTTATTTCTATATAAATTCATCGCATTTTCACTAATCTACAATTCTATAAATAAAACAGTCAAGGAATGTTGAAGGCATAACTTTAGAGATATAAAAACCTCAACTTTCAACATGAAAAAAATGTTTTTTAAAAAGCCTCGACAATGTTTTTTAAAAAGCCTCGACTTTTAACATCAAAAATATAGATCTGATTTTTGCAAAGACTTTCATGTGTTAGAAATTTCACACACCTACATCCTTATCTTACTTGTGTATGCAAGTAGTGTTCTTGGTTTTGGTAAGTTACTGAGATTGTGGAGGAAGATTATTGAAGCAAGCTTTCCTGTATAAAAGTTGGTTGCAAGTGGAGAACTCGCTCGTTTAGATTGAGAATGACTTAGTAGGTGCCTTGATTGAATAATCTGGTAATCGTGATATTGTTTAATAGTGAATCTTTTCTACTGATGTAGCTTATAGAGTTGGTGTTTACAACTTTATAAGTGAACCACATTATATAGGGTGTGGTTTATTTTTCTAAAGCTTTATTATTGTGTGATTGTGCAAAGTATTGATAAAGATCAAAGTAGATCTCAACATTAGATCTCTTAGATCTACTAATCAATATTAATTCAAAGATATTATACCTAGAAATCTATAAGGTGATCATGACTTTTGAAAGAAAGGAAAAACAAAAATGTGATCAGTTGGTGCCAAAAATGGTTGAAATAACTTCAAACATTTAAACTTATATTTGCTCATTTTGATTGCAGCTGCAGTAATGTTTTTTCTGAATCACAACGACCACCACCATTCATAGGTCACAAGAACAACAAGAACAATAAGATTGTGCATTAATCAGGAAATCCTATTTGTGGAATTTGGAATGCAAACTAAATGATCTTTTATAATGCACCCTTTCTAGTTTCCTAAGTGTGAGACCTAACACAAGTCATCCCTACTAATATGCATGGCCTATTATATTGTATTAAATTCATCAACAGATACATTTTCACAGCAATGCACTTAAATGGCCTGCCAAATGCACCACATTTTAGATATTTTCCTCCCCTTTTTCAACCCTATAATACATCAACACCATAGCGTACCTAATGCATAATCACCATTTCAACCCACTACAAAAAATCAACCCCTTTTAACAAATTATTCAACAGAAAATAATAAAGAAAACCTTTCTAGTTTTTCATATGTGCAATTTGGGTAATTGAGATACTAAAAAGTTAGGGTTTTGTTTGTTTACCTGAGAAGACAAGTCTGCAACTGTGTAGATGAGCCCAGCAGTGAGACTCTTTGTGAGAACAGGGCGCGTTTCGAGCATCCCCAAATACCAATCTATAATTCCCTTCTTCTTTGATGACTTTACAGAAGAAGAAGAATAAGAGTGAAAATAGGGATGTTGAGAGGGTTTCCATTGCTTGAAGTTTTGTTTTTTCATGAGAGATTGAGTAGTGGCTTCATTTTGGAGAAAAAGAGAACGTCGGTCGAGTAGTCTGTGAAAAAGAAAGCAACGTTGGCTCCCGCGGTTCATTTTTTGCTTTCTGTTAATGGCGATTTAGTGAAAGTGCAATTTATGGAAATTATTTCAGACCGACCTCGGCCCAATCTATTAACCCTAAAGAACTAAAATATCAAAAGACCGGCCCAATCAAGCTAAATCAAACTCTACCACTCTCCTCCCAACAATTCTAGGGAACCAAGTTAGGGAGCCCAACAAGAAGAAAATCAAATAAATTAAAATACTTTGAGAACATATGTACGAGTCCTGTCCGAATTTTTTCAGGTTTTTTTGGGATTGATCTAACACATCTCGTTCTGATTTAGAGTGGGATGAAGATTTTCAATCATGCCCATCTAGTCCCTTCTCGAACTTATTTAATATTTATTTTAATATTTATTAACTCAAAATTTGTGTGTCAAATTAAGTGTGGTACATGAAGTTTTGATGAGTTGTGTTAACTTAACATCATAAATAATTGTTTTATAGTTTAAAACAATCACTTTCATAAATAACTCTTTAATATGCATAATAATAGAAAATAGACTATAGTATTCATGAATTGATGACGTAAATAAGAACATAAATATAAACTTACAAAAATAAAACCTAGCATATTGTGGAACAAATAAGTAAACATAATGAAAAAGGTTGATAATATAGTAATTATAGAATTATACGTTTAAATATGCACATAATTAGGGTGGGCACAGAACGGGATAAACCTCATCCCTATCCCACCTCGTTAGTTTGGGATCGGGACGGGACGAGATGGGATAGACCTCATCCTAACCTCGTCCCATCCCAAACGGGTTCGGGTTCGGGACGGGACGTGACGAAATGAGCATGTACTAAATTTTGAATTTAAAATTAACATGCAAGATTGAAAATTTTGTATTTACCAAATACACAACAACTATATAACTTTAAGCCATTGATTATTATTTCTCCATTTCATTAACTTTTACTCATTTTTTTAGAACCACTATTGAAATAGCCATTTTTTGTACGTTGCTAATGAAAATTATCAATGAGTTTGTCATTTAAAAACTACGAGGATCACACATTGTTGTTGTCAAGAAAAAAAGGAGAGGGTTTGAGTTAGATTTATTATCTAGGTGAGTCACATAGAAGCTTGTGAGAATAAAATAGTCATGTCAATAAATAAAACAACAAATAAAATAGTCATGTCAACAAGTAGTTTCATACTATATACTTCATTTTAAATATAAAAAAATCGGTTCAGGACGGTATGGGTGAGATTGAAAATATTCATCTCGATCTCATCCCACTCTAGATCGGGACGAGATAAGATCGGGATGTGATTGATCAATCCCAATAGAACTTGAAAAAAATC
>QNQO01011489.1:0-42915 GCA_003290165.1 Berberis thunbergii | reverse complement strand
TGAGAATAACAAACAACTGCAAACATCACAGCACATCTTGGACTGCCCAACATCATCAAGATCATAGCAACATCACCGCAACATCTTGACTGCCCCAATAGCAACATCACCGCAACATCTTGGACTGCCCCAAGATTGATATGTGTATTTAGTGTTCATTGATCATAATAATATTGTTCGAGCTATATTTGAACACAATACTTGGGGTCTTTAATAGATGATTTACAAGGATAGCTAAGGGGACATGCATGTTGAGATGGTTGGAGTGGAAAGTTGGACGCTATATATGTTTCTGCATGTTTGAGAGTTACGTGACTGATACTAGTGTGTTGGCTTAAAGAGACTCATCATGCATGCAGAGCTTTCATGGTTGGTTCTCTCTCAATTAAAGGGTATCATTTTGATATTAAGGTCTTGACATATGACCTTGGAAGGTCAACCAGGCATGTATCATTCTTCAGGAGTTTGCAGCCTTCTCCTCATTAGGAAAAAAAAAGACCTTAATAAATAGATTATAATTATGTTCTACTGCATATATAAAACCAAGCAGTAGCCATTATCGCTGAGTTCAAGTAATTGTTTAACAAAAAAGTCTACAATTTATATAATCATTTGATGAATGTCACTGATCCCTCATTCTTTATTCTCATCTTGCAGTACATATCTTAATCATTAAATACGTAAAAGAAGACTAGTTTGAGATAAGAATGGCTGGAGATCAGTTGCAGGTGTTTAATGCACTCGATGTTGCGAAAACACAGTTGTACCATTTCACAACAATTGTCATTGCTAGTATGGGTTTCTTCACTGATGCTTACGATCTGTTTTGCATCTCATTGGTGACAAAGTTGCTAGGGCACATATACTACCACAAAGATGGCTCAGAAAAGCCAGGGTCATTGCCACCAAATGTCGCTGCCGCACACTTGCTGGACAGCTTTTCTTTGGTTGGCTCGTGATAAAATGGGCCGAAGCGGGTCTATGGAATGACCCTCATGGTTATGGTTATTTGCTCAGTCGCTTCGGGGTCTTTCCTTCTCAAGTGAACCAACAGCTGTCATGACTACTCTATGTTTCTTTCGTTTTTGGCTAGGTTTTGGCATCGGTGGGACTATCCTCTTTCGGCCACCATCATGTCTGAGTATGCAACAAGAAGACTCATGGCGCTTTCATTGCTGCTGTTTTTCCCATGCAACGTTTCGAATTTTAGGTGGTGGGATGGTTGGAACCATCATATCTGCTGCATTCAAAGCCAAGTATGATGTTCCCCACCTTCCGCTTTGGTGAGATAGTTGTTGATGTGTGTGAAGAGGATGAAGTTTCTTGTGAGGACGGTGAAGAAGTCGAATAAATCCATTTGTATTGTGAAGAATGAAAGATTGTTGTGGTGTAAGTGTCGAGGAAAATCCAATAGAACTAGGACAGAAAACAGAAGGTACATAGACTGATTTTGTCTAGGCTTGTATTGGTGCACCTTATCTTTTGTGAGGTTTTGTTTCGGCTTTTTGGTTCACCCTATTGGGTCAGTCATGTAGCCTTCGGGCGTGGTTTTTTATTTGAATAAAATGGGTAACAATCCCAAATTAAAAAAAAAAAAAAAAAAAAAAAAAAAAAGTGTCGAGGAAGAGAGTGAAGTGAGAGCTGAAGTGTTGTTTGAATTTGAACTCTGAGAAGTTGAGATTTTTTAAAGTTTCGAAAGTTTTAGTTTTAGTTTTTTTTTATTTTTTTTTTGAAACAAAGCTCGGGCACGTGCGAGGCAGCCTCCCTCGCCCATTTCCTCGACATTTAGCATCACCCATTTAAGAGATAATGTCACTTCAATGCAACTTATGATGTCATGAAGGATGAGTGTTGATGACTTGCCAAGTCAAGCCACACTTCAAAGACCTGGACTTTACCCATATATATTACGGAATCTGATTAGATCTCAAACAGTTCATGGTTCAAACTCTGCCCATGGTGTTTACTTTCAGAAATTCTAAATGGCCTGGGAATCCAGCAAGGTTGACTGCCTGGGAGGGCGCATTTACACTATTGCCCCTCCCTCTTTTACAACTTTTTAAAAAAGTATTTAAAAAGGAGGGGGCAAAAGTGTAATTTCACCCCCTCCCAGGCAGCAGCCTCGCTGGTTTCCCAGGCCAGCTAGAAAAGCTCGTTTACTTTTATGCCAAGTATTATGCATGTGTACTACTCTTAAAAGCTGTCCCAAATGCTCAAACTCCTAATGGATACAATTACTTTCGCTGTTAGTTTACATATAGTACTGGTATAGCCTATAGGCTATAGGTGAATTAAAAAAGGGTAAGATAATGTCATATTGATCTTCCAGTTGGAGTTACTGAATGGAGCTAAAGTGGCAAGTGTCCAAACACAAAAGCTGTTAACATCTCCATTCAGTTTTTATGTTTTTCTTGGTTTTGATGGCTTAGTGCTCAATCCATTTTATTAAAATCATATACCACAACAGAGTTATTCAGAATCTACGTGGGGTATAAGGTGCCTCTCAAACTTTCCTATCTAGGGAGAGTGGTTATTTGTGTGTGTGGGGATGGGTGGGGGTGATCATCTCTTTGTACGGTGTGATCTTGCACAAGAGGAGTTAAGGATATTTCCAAATGTTACATAAAAGCTCTATATCAATATCTTCTCGTATTATCCACTGCAAAATAGAAAATATTTGGAGAAATCATATTACGCTTTGCTACTGCCCTAGTTCTAGCAATACATTGTACCGCAAATTAGCAACAACGGTTCAGGGACACCATTGGGATTACTAGATAAATGCCTGCTTTTCAATATTATACCATGCAACTGGTCAGTCACCAGGTTCCAGATCTCAAATACAACCGCCGCGAAGACATTATGAATCCCTAACAAGGATTAGTTGCCACAGAAAGGTGATGTTGCTCCTTTGCATACAAAGGACATCTCTCGCCTCCTTACGAAGAAGAAGAACCAACCAGAGAAGCCGGACAAGAGATTATAACCTTTTCTCTACAATTATCACCATTCACAAGACCATAATCTGTAGGGATGACCACCCTATAAATAGACAAATAAAACCTAGAATAATTAGGAAAGAAGTCCTATACTAAAAAAAAAAAATCATAACTCAAGTGGAACTCCAATCTGAGATAACGAGGAAAAATGGCTCCTCAAACAATTTGCATGTCTGGATCAATTCTAACATCTTGGGTCAATCCTACAATGCTACACTCAACACTGTGATTGAAACGATACATGTGCAGGTTGGTTTGATTCCAGCTGCACATCTAGCCATTTTTCTCTCCACTTGGTGAGAATTCAGGCTACTTCATGTGCTCTACTTGATATGAAACATTACAGTGATGCCATCTACTACTTCAGGCTCTTACCATTTATGCCGATGATTCACCAAGTCTAAACGAGCTTTGGAGTTTTTAATCGCTAAGAGACCCCCTTAACATCTTTTGAACCTTTTGTCATCCAGACAGTGTTCACACCCCTTGAAAGCTTGTACTCCAAAGTCCAAACCTTCAACACCGATCCACCCAGCTACTTTGTTTATAACTGTTTCTCCAACTAGTACATTCAAGTCCTACTTTGGCTTCTAACCACCATTTGTTTGGTTTCCTGACATACCCATAACACTAGCAGGAATCTCTACAACCTTGAGAATCTGGGAAATTGTATCATTCTTCAAACCCATCCCATGTCTTCCTCAAATCAGTCCAAGAATTCCTTCTCGAGGAGTTGCAGTAAAACACATTCTATCTCCACCAAAAATTTGCACTTCAAAAAATGAGTGATGTGCACATATTGGTCAATGACTTGGGTATCTTAAGCCACCCTTCTTGATAAATAGCAGGACACCTCAAGAGTAGGTAGCCACAAAAAATTGCGTCCTCCAACCCCTCAAAACTAGATGTGTAACCTTTGAGACCTTTTGCAGAAATGGTCCCTTCTCCCTTCCTTGTGCATTGCCTGCCTAACAGACCCCTTTGCCACTAGTCCAACAGGTACCAAATTTTATTCTTCTCGGTCTCCTCCCTTGTGTAATCAATCTTGAATATTCAACGTTAATATTATGATATGGCCATTTTGCAATCGAGTGAGGCTACGAAACCAGGTTTTGCAACCAGAATCATGTGGCATCATCAGAGGAGGTTTTTTATAACCTCGAGATACATATAAACACTTTGGGGATTTCATTATTCTTTTAAGATAACGCCACATCATCCTGATTGCAAAACACGGTTGCAAAAAACCTGGTTTCATAGCATTTTTGTTTGCAATCTCATATCATCTAAAACAACTGCACTTGTAAAACCTTTCCAAACTAATGATTCTTCCATAAAGCAACATTACAGGACTCCAGGAGATATGACACTTAAAGTGAGTAATTCTTGTCAGTAAGCACTTCTTCACCTAAGCCATTGAATGATATATAGAAATATGATCCTATATGGATTTACCTCCCTAAAACAAGTGGCTCTGGCCCCATCAGTTCATTATGTAGAAAGGAGAGACTAATTTCCTCGTATCTTTAGGTAACTGCTTTGACAAACAAACACAAATTGTTATGCCATCTTGCTATCTTACTTTCTACATTTATCCACAATGTCTTTAACCATCTCAAATGTTTCTCCTTCTTTACCCTTCTTAGGTAAAAGGGTGAACCATCCTCTGACGGATTAGATAAAGATCCTTGATGTCCATAATCCTCTCATGCAATCCCCTTTCCACCTCTTTGAAATGCTTTCTATACTTCAAGCCTAAAAGTCAGACAACCATCCAAGGAAGAGAATTCCATAACCGCAAAAGAGGGTTCAAATCCCCCTGCCTTGCTATAGAGGCTAGGTCATTTCTTTCCTTGACTAGTAATCGAGGCTAGGTCATTTCTTCATCCAACATTAAATTGGAATTTAATCAATTTTCCATGATTCGAAGTTAAAGTTCTTGATGATGCTGAATTGCCCGATCGAGCTCTTCAATTGCTTCATGCTTATTTCATTTCATCCTTACCTGAACCTCTCAGATTACTCGCTTACAGGAATAGTGAAGAACAACTTCTCCAAAATGCTTATCCCTCATGGACATCTTTCCCAAAAAATCCCTTGGTATGCAAGAACTATTCCATTAACCATTCCTAACAATAACTTTTATGATCCCACCATTCCCAATTAATATCTAACCTAACAACCACATTTTACATACTTCTTCTTGTGGCTAATATCACACTAAAAAGAAGATAAATAATGCACCAAACATGTTGTTTGCGTAACTCGAACAATTTCTATTGTTTTGTGTCATCCAACACACAAATGAACACAAAGTATCAAGAAAAGGGTTTTCAGTATCCAAATTCATAAATTCCATAAAAATGCACCAAATAAATTGTTTCGAAACAATATACACAAACATTTCAATGAAACAATCAGGACCCAATGTGTATAATCTAAAACAAATTGACAAATTGAACAAACTCACTAAAAAGAATAACAAGAGGGGTTTGGGTTTTCCCAATCTTTCTTACTTGAAGCAAATGTGCGCAATTCAAGCCACACCCACATTGCGGGGACTCCTCAAAGTTATCCACAGGGAAATTAACCGAAGCAATACCCACCGAGAACTGGAGATCATCCCCACTCCGAACAACTTCCACAATGTTGAACCAAAAGAAGAGAAGCTTCACGTTACACCTTGTAGATCTTTTAATCTGCCTTGGGAGATTGAACCCGTTATAGTGGGATTGGATTTGAGCTGGGTAGGAGTATTCGAGGGTGAAACTGCAAGTGTTGTCGAGAATTTGCCTGTTTTGGGGTCTAAACATACCCTTTCACCCCTTTGGCAGGATTCCCTTTGGGAAGCCGTAGCCTTCCGGGGATTCATAGGCGGATTGGTTGTGGTGGTAATGGCGGTTGACGGCGTTGGTAAATGACATTAGGAGAAGAAGAAGAGAAAAAACAGACACATTGTTGGGATTGAGGAGTCTCTGAGTGGGTCGGACCTCTTTTATATGGAAATCTACCAAAAATCACGAAATATTTTGTTTGAGCAAAATCCAGATCTAACCCCAAGAGAAAAAACATTTGTCAAAATGGCTTCCAATGGTTCCATCCTCTCTGATGGTATCTAGAAAACATTCTTTGACATTTATCCCATCATGTGATGATCACCTTTCATAACCCTACATACTTTTATTACTCAGAGGAAATACCTCAAATGATGACACTGAGAATTATTACTGAGACATTAAACAATGGTCTTGGTTCAATCTTGCTGTTTATACTTTACATACCCTGGATGCATGGGAGAGACAATGTTGAGGATTCCACAAGGGTTGACATGCAAAGGCAACTTCATGATCTAAGGCAACTTATGAGCTAATCAGATCAGTCGCTAGTGTGATTTTCCAGTGCAAACTCTCGCTGCATTATACATTGCTACCCAAAAAAAAAAATTATATATTGAGAGAGTGATCCTTTAACCATGTTACAAGATCTATTAACATCCAACCAGTTAATGATTTAACACTGACATTGAAAGGGTTAACTTGACAGATACTATAGTCAGGATTACTGAAGGTAAATCAATCTCAAAATCTCCGGAAAAAAACTTTTCTCAAGGTCTTCTCAACAGATTTGATGCAGCAAGAAAGTGGAAAAACATAAGATGATGGCCCTTGAGTATCAATTTATTCATGCAGAAAATAAAATGGCAGAAACTAAATATAAGCTAGACCACATACAGCTACCTTGGGTCATTGAATCTAAATGTAGTATCGACGGTTGATGGATTTCTTCTTCTGCATCTGCTAGACCCGTGTCCCAAAGCTTCCAAACAACACACAATTGACGGATCTCTTCTTCTGCATCTGCTAGACCCCTGTGTCCCAAAGCTTCCAAACAACGTTCAAGATCTCTCAACTCTCCTGAAACTGTAAACCACCTGTGCAGTAGTGTATCATACTCTACTTTGCCTTGATTCAGGAAAAATCTCTACGGATTAACCGGCAATAAATCAACTGCCAGGGTTACTTTAGTTCTGATTCCGACTAATTTACTTCCAGTCCAAGAAAGTTATCTTTTGGCTATCTGAAAACCATTCCAACAACATCATTTTCCAGATCAAAACATGATGGTATTTTCAAACTTTCCAACAGAATCTGGAGGCATTTCTCTTATATGTATTTCAAATCACAATATGGGCCTGGCCGCGCAGGACTCAAATATATAATCACCTCATTCGGATATTGCTCCCAGTATTTAGAGGCGTCCTATCAATCATCTAACATCTAATTCGCATTCCCCGAGATGTGCTTCCTTGAGATATTGCAGATTGAGTTCCTCGAGATGGTTGAAGACTAGATGGACTGTAAGATGAGACAATTTGCACCAAGGTAGTAGGGTTGAACAAAATATCGACCAAACCGATTGATTCAGTTTAAGTTCGGTTCGGTTTCTATGTGATTTTCACCGAAAAAACCAAACTGATTGAATATATATAATAAATAATATTTATTTATATAAAAATAATATATATTTTATATATAAATAATATATGTTTAAAATAGTTGACCAGTTTGGTTTTAGTCGGTTCGGTTTGCATAAATTAGAATCGGTTTCAGTTTGAAAAATTTGAAACCGATCAAAGTCTGTTCGATTCACGGTTTAGGTGAAAAACCGAACCGTCGGTTTGATTTTCAACCCTACAAGGTAGAGATTGTTGGGATATTGAGTTGGCTTGAATAGTTCCATACTGTGTACTGGTAGACTTTTTATACGAGTCATAAAGGGGTGTTCCACTCCCTATTCCCTAAAATCAACACACTCTAGTGGCCCCGAGTGAGACTAGGTGTTTAAGTTGGGGCAGTATCGTTGCTAACTTGCTATTATAACGGACTCAAGTGCGCGCATGTGCTTAATGCACCAACACTTTATAAGGTCTCAAAATGCCTTCAAAGATTGTCTTAGTGGATAGGGATCAAATTTATCCATCCTCATTCTAATTCATCCAAAATCCCCCAACGTCATTTGGCAAGGATGGACGACTTTTCAAAAGCTGCATGGAAATATAACTATAAATCATTTGGCTTGATGGTCAGAACTTTTGGAATTAAAAATGCATTGAAGAAAAAGAGGTCATGGATTCAAACCACAACTTTTGAATTTTTTTGACATGAAACATTTACATTTCGTTAATTTTATTTTATACAATGTTCTACTTTTGTTAATTGATATTAATTAATCAAAATTCTATAATTTTGGGGTTAATTATATACATGATTAATTATTTGATATTCATTACTTTTATGTTATAATATATAAATAGTTAATATAATATTTATTTAAATTAGGATTAATTAAATTATACATAATTTAAATTTTCTTAAAAAGTGATATATAAATTGTGGCAAATGGGATTTGAACCCTTATTCTCAACCCACATACAACTTAAGACCATTTCCAATGACGATTGGTACGAGGCCAAAATGGATATTTTATCCATTTTTATCCATACCAGCTCTCCAACCGTATGACAATTCTTATCCATCCTCTCAAAATGGATAAATCTATACATCTTCGCTATCCATGGATAACACTAAGCGTGCAGCTTTTGAAAAACTGCATTGATCCTGATTCATTAAAAAAAAATGGTTTCGTGACAAATCACCAATGGTTACGTTCTATGTGAATTGCAGTTAAGAGTTCAAATATCATTTGCCATAATTTCTATATTTACAATTTACATAATCCCAACTTAACTAAATATTATTGTAGAAATAAAAAGTAAAACAAAGAGTTTTTTTTTTTTTTTTTTTAATTTGGCACTCGTTAGTTTATACCTATTAGAGTTTGGTCGTCATTTTGAAAACTATTAGAGTCCAACCTTCGTTTTCTGATATAACCGTTGAGTCCACGTCATTGGCCAGTTAAAATTAATATTTTGCTCATTTTGCCCTTACCTTAGGTTAAACTAAGGGATGTGATTTTGCCAAAAATCACAAAACAATTTTTCTTTCAACCTCCTCCCTATGACGACCTCCTTCCTGCTCCCTCCTCCATACGACGAAGACACCTCCTTGTGACGAAGACGCACCGTTGCTCCCTACGACTTGCTCCCTGTGACTGCTCCCTGCAACTACTCCCCCTGCTCAAAGCAATCCCTACGACTGCATGTGAGATTTTTCTTCTATTTATATGTATTATTCTAAAACTTAAGAGATTCAAAACATAGTCGTTATCAGGTCGGTCGTTATCAAAGGAACCACTTAAATTTCACTGGACCGAGTGAAATTGAATACAATGTTTTGTATAGAAGAGACAATGTTTTGTGATTTTTCTTCTACTGTGAATATAATGTTTTGTGATTTTTCTTTTACTGTGAATACGATGTTTTGAATATAATGTTTTGTTTAGAAGAGACAATGTTTTGTGATTTTTCACTGGACCGACTACACCTCTACTATATATACAATGTTTTGTTGAACAACAAGAAACAATGTTTTGTGCTTTGAAAAGACATAAGCAGTAAAGGAAAGGGTAACTGATACCCTGCGTGAAGTAGTAAGTTAATACCAATTTATGAATTCTTTAATAAGTTAAAGATTTGGGAAATATAACAAATCTATATATTTAGGTCTTCTCATTCAATAACATGGGTAAGGCTAGATTATAATTTCTCTTTATTTTGTTCTAGATCACACACGCAAAATAAAATAAAATAAAATAAACTCAAATTAATTAATATTTGACCCCTACAGTTTTTTCTAATAATTAGTGTTTAGTACTCATATTCCCCAACCACTTTTTTTGGCCTAATTATGGTTTAACCTAAGGTAAGGGCATAAGGGGCAAAAAATTAATTTTAACTGTCAATTACGTGGATTTGACGGTTCCGTCAGAAAACGAGGGTTAGACTTTAATAGTTTTCAAAACGATGGTCAAACTCTAATAGTTATAAACTAATGACTGTCAAACTCGAAAAAAAAAAAAAAAAAATGGAGTCAAATGGGGTTTGAACTAATGACCTCTTCCACAATACATTTTAAAATATAATTGTTTTTACCATCAAGCCAAATGAAAAATAGGGTTATTTCCATGCGGCTTTTAAAACTTCTTCCGCCCTTTAAACTAACCATAACTTGCCAAATGGCATTGAGGGATTTTGGATGGATTATCCACCCATTTCCTGACTATGGGTGGTTTACCACCAAACCAACATTTTAGATCCATAAGCATTAGCTTATCCTCCACAACTCTTGGAACTCCCGAACCATCACCTTATCCTACTTCCTAGTTGTATGATCATGAGCATCAGAACACACATCCCACTCTTGCACACGAACATGAGAGGCAAAGTTCATAATAAACATAGAGATGATACAAGATTTTAGAAAAATAAAATTAGAAAATGTATATATTTATTACGAAATCACATACATCACATCAACGTTTTCCAAAAGTGGGAGGTGTCAAAGCTTTTGAACAAGACATGATTTTCCCAAGCAATGCCAAGGTACAGATACTTTACCAATAGTCATATAAATGCAGGGTGGTTTCTTTTATGTCTATAGTTGTTTAATCAATTTTGTTGCCCATTAAGCATGAATATAGGGTGGTTTCTTTTATGTCTATAGTTGTTTAATCAATTTTGTTGTCCATTAAGCATGAATATAATAATCTTAAGGAAGATCTTGCCTTGGTTAGCATAAAGGAAAAATCTAGGGTGCCTGGTGGCCACCAGGCACCGTTCATCTGCCTCGAGATGTGCATTAATACATATCTCGCAATAGATAGACGGTGTCTGGTGGCACCAGGCATAACACCAGGCACACCACCAGTGCTCTAGCATAAATATATCTAACTCAAGGAAGATCTTGCAGTTGTAAGCAACTAGAGCTATGCGCCCTTTGAAAGGGCACCTAGCTTCTTATCAATGGTTGACAACAGGTTGATACCTCTATCAACCATCCTGCTTAGCATGGGTAAGATTTGGTGTTTCATGTTTGGTTGCAATTTAATTGTTTTTGTGTGTTAATAAGTACGAAGGTGATCTCAACCAACTAAAATTGAAAATAGATGTTCAGAATGAAATTTAACAAAATCAGAATCGTTCTAAGAAAAACTAAAGAGTTTTTGTGTTAAATCAACCTGATCAGTAAAAAATTTGGAACAACAGTATTCTAAAAAATCCATTAACAGAAGTCAATACAACAAGACCCTTGAAAACTATGGGTGATGAGCAGAGGCCTTTACAGACCAACTTACCAGGATTATGAATAGTTAACACAAAGTTAGCAAATTCATAAAACGGAAATACAGATAGTAAAGGTAATATCCATACCAGTTTAGTTCACATCTTTGAGTCGCTTAACTAAAGCATCGAGGGATTTCTTCTTTGGATTCTGCTTGACTCCCCTCGCTCCAAAGCTTCCAAACAACCTATCTGAAGAATCCTTTAACTTCTCTGATACCATAACCACTTTCCTGTAGTCCACAGCATTATAACTTCTTTCCCTTATAACTGGATTGAGAAAATTCTCTGGATGATTACTCAATAACAAATTGATTAACTGCCTGGATTCAGCTAGCGCAGACTTCAACTGACTTATATCTGCATCTGAGAACAGATGAGTTTGGCTATCGACAAATGATTCCAACAACCGTATATCCACATCAATCCCCATAACAGCATTTATATTAAACCTTTTAACTGAATCTGCAAGCATAATCCCTACAATTTTCTCTGATATGTGAGAAAGAACATCTTCTAGAACCCTTTTAAGCACTTCAACAGGCAATATCTGCTGCGCAGTAGAAACCAATGTCTCCAAATATATAATCACCTCATTTGAATATTCATTTCCAGTATGTGGAACCTCATCAGTCATCCAGTTCACATTTTCGGTCAACATCATAAACCCATCAATCTTGGCTTTGAGCATTCCAGCAAGCATATCTTCCGCAGCATCACGGGCCTCTTTAAGTGGAAACTGTCTTCTACCCCTTTCTGCCATTCGCAATGGAATGCCAGAAAGCTGCGCAGCATGCAGAAAGAAGAAATCACAGGCACGTTCCATGACTGTCATATTAGCCGCCACCTGCATTGCCTGTTGAACTCCTTGAACATTGGAACTAATTAGCTTAAGCAGAGCCCCATTCATTACCTCATTCAGAAGCCTATCCAAGTATTTCTTCACGACATCATAGAAATCCAACTGCCCACCATAAGACATGAAACTAACAGAATCCTCAATAAACGACCGAACAATTCTACAACAATCTGGCACCGTCAAAGAAAATGGAGCAATATATGGGAACGCCGGGGTTATATCAGATGTCTGTATGTGAAACGACAACACATTCATCGAATACTCATACTCCTTTTTCATGATCATCTGCTGATAATTTTCAGTGGAAAGCGCTTCCCCAATCAATTTCTTAGACTCCGAAAGTAAAAGCTCATGGTACTTATCCCTATGCTTACTCAAAACGTCAAGCAACGCTTCGACGGGATACCCATATCGTCTAAGCGTAACCCCAAGCAAACTAACATAATCCTTAATCAACAAAAGATGACTAGCAGTTTGCATCCTAGAAAACTGATCCTCTAAAACAGAACACATTTTATTCACAGCAGTCTCCCACAAATTTTCAACTTCAAGTTTCGATATCAAATCACCACCAGTCCTCAAAATTCTATCCTCTACTATAAAAAAGCCCGCAATTTGAGCAAAAAATGTCTGATGAGATTCAAGAAATGGTGTCATTGAAGATACCTGAAAATCCGAAGTCAACTGCAGCTTCCGATTCTCAAAGTAATATTGCCTGAACCGCTCCTCGAGCCCTAATGTCTGATGAATGTGATAAGCTCTATACAACGGCGTCAAATCAAACCCTAAAACACTTCCACTAAAGCTATCATTTCCAATTGAATTATTAAAATCCTCATCATCTTCTTCTTCGAGAGCGTAAACACAGTCTCGCGAGCTCAATCTACTCTGCTCCTCAGCCTGCCGTTGCTTGATCCGAAGCTCCTCTTCTCTCTGCCTCGCTGAAGAAGCAAATCCAATCGCTACCTGACCTAGATTCCTACTCACAGTCCGAATCTCCACTAACCAGTCTCCGAACTCTTTACTCACTCGTCTCTCAATATGAGACCGGATCGCCGGGATCTGAGTCTCGAGCATTCTCCGAATCGTAGTAAAAGATCTAAGTAAAGGTTCATCAAGAAGAAATTTAGTTTCAATAACATCCAAGCACTTGAGCGCCATGTAAAAGTTGTGGCGCGAGAGGTGGAAGTTGGCGCGCGAGCAAAGCTCGAACAAGCGAACACAGATCTGCACAGAGGCCAACGCGAGAGAGATGTTTTCGCTAACGGTTTTCGACTCGACGAAGGCGTCGAGAGCGGAGAGGAGAGGACCAGCCACTGACTGCAAGATCTTGTTGGAGTTTGAGAGAGAGGACTTCAACGAGTCGACATCGGATAAGAGGGAGCGGAGATCGTCGACTGCCATGATGAAGTCTTGGTAGTGAGCTTTGCAGACTTGTTCGATCTCTGCTTCTTTGGATCGAGAGAAGTGCCGTAGGCTTTGGAGGAGGGATTCGGGTTTGGCGGAAGCGAAGGCTTTGCGGATGAAGGGGCCGAGGTCTTCGTTGTTGCAGATGGCGGAGGAGATGAGGAGTTGGTCGAATTTGTCAGTAGTAGCGTCATCGTTTGTGACGGGGGCGACTTTGCGTCGCGTTTTTGTTGTGGACTGCATTTTGACGACGGAAGAGATTTAGGAGAGGGGAAATGGACAAGAAGATGGAGAGGAGGTTTTGTGGGTGAGAGAGTTTTATTGGACGATAATGCCCTTGGAGAGATTGGAGGGTGTTCGGAATGGATAGGGGATTTTAGTGAGCTGATAAGGGTAATTTTGGGATTCTGGAAATAGTTTTTGACTTGTTTGTCTTCGCAGTTTTGAATTCCCCTTTGATGGTTCGACTTTGGGGGTCTGAATTGGCATTGCCACCGTGACCACGTGGAGAGCGGTTGTGTCGTTGACGGTAGTGGTGGTGGTGGTGGTGGTGGTGGTGGTGGAGTAGGCCAAGTGTGGGTCGAGTTCGGGTAGATGATCCCTACAGGTTATAAAAAGTCGTGGAAAGCAGGTGACTGCTAGTAGCACCCATTATTTGGTTTATAGCCACAACCGATTGGAACTGGCAAAAGGATTGGGTTTGCTCACTCCTGAGTTGAATACCTCATTCAAGAATTTTTATTGATCCAATATGAATTAATAGAAAAGGCAAATCTCGTATGATACACCAGAGCTGGCTCAATGAAACGTGTATCCTCCCCTGTTCCGGTCATAAAATATATGAAATAAATCAAAAAATGGATTTTGGTTCAAGAATGAAATCTTGTTGGAACTACCCATATCCGATTTATCATTTATCCATCTGGACCATATTGCATTTGATCCAATTTATCCACTAGAGATCATGAATTGTTGAAAAAACAAAAATCTTTTGTCCGTTTCAGGCGATCAAAAAATAAAGAAATGGTTGATATATTCAGAGTTTGCCTCAATTTGACACCATTCTCACAGCTTGCATCGAAACAGTGTTTTACCCCTAGATGTACAGTCAACTACTGCGTCTCAACGAATTTCAGGGAGAACCAACTAGCTTTGGGTTCGAGTGTCATTTCACCCCTAACCACAACTCATCCGCTCATTTTTCAATATCAGTCGGTTTGGACCTCCACTTAGTTTCACCAAAGCTTCATCTCGATCATGGATAGATCACCTAGGTTCGGGTCTATAAGCAGTGGCAATTGCCCTGTGAAGACTCATTTTCACTACGGCTCCGGTGGGTTCCCTTAACGAAGCCACTGCCTATGAGTCGCCGCTCATTCTTCAACAAGTACACGCTCAAAGCCCAGGCTTCTTCCACTACTTGGGAGTTTACAATTTCATGTTCTATTTCACTCCTCAATGGGGTTCTGTTCACTTTTCCCACATGGTACTACTTCGCTATCGGTCACCCAGAAGTAGTAAGCCTTGCAAGGTGGTTAGCTACATCATTGCATGGGTCAATACGCACAGTGCCTAGTATCTATCGTTTATGGCTAGGACTATTGGGGTATCTAATCCTATTCACTCCCCTAGTTTTCATCTCTTAGTGTCAGTGTCGGCCCAGCACAATGCTTTTCGACGTTGGTGTTATTTTTTTATCTCAATGCATTTCACCGCTCCACCAAAAATATCCTCTACTCCTACCATACTCCAGCTTGGCAGTTTCCACAGCCTGTTCGGGGTTGAGCCCTAGGATTTGACGGCAGACTTGAAAAGCCACCTACATGTGCTTTACGCTAATCATTTTGGATAACGCTTGCATCCACTATTTTACCGCGATAGCTGGTACAGAATTAGTCGATGCTTATTCTCCAGATACCGTCATTGCTACTTCTCCAAGAAAAGAAGTTCATGACCCGCGGGCCTTCTACCTGCACGCGACATTGCTCCATCAGGCTTTCACCCATTGCAAAAAATCTTCCACTGTTGCCTCTCGTAGGAGTCTGGGTTGTGTCTCAGTCCCAGCGTGGCTAATAATCCTCTTAGACCAGCTACTAATTATCGCCTTGGTAAGCTACTACCTCGCTAACTAACTAATTAGATGTGAGCCCCTCATCGGGCGGATTCCTCCTTTTGCTCCTTAGCCAACAAGATATTAGCAGTCGTTTCCAATTGTTGTTCCCCCTTCCAAGGGCAGGATATATTATAAAATCAGATTGGATATGCTCAAATCCACGTGCTTTATTAAGTTTTCGAGCTAGTTGATTCGGATCATAATCGGATTGAATGTTAATGAAAGCTTTTGCTGACTATTGTGCATTGTTATATTGTCTACAGATTGATATTGTGCATTCTCAAGTTAATATTTGTTTTGTGTCCGTCAAAGTAACTACTCATAGGCTTACTAGTGAATTGGATAGCTAGTGCTGCACGGATTGCTAGTCCGTGACAGCCTGTAAGATGATGAATTTTCATATGTTAGCATGTTTTTTTCTTTATGCAAAATGAAGATTTTAATAGTCAATGCTTTAAACTCATTCCGTACTTTGTGACTATGGATTTTTTTGGCATTGTATTATGAGAGCTTATGTCGTAGCAGTTCATTCTCAATGACTTATAGGAGCATTCAATTATGGATTTTAATAGATTGCAAAAGATTTTAAAATCCATTAAAATATCGGGGTATTCAATTAAGGATTTAAAACAATACATGTAAATCTAAGGATATTCAAATACAGATTTTAAATGATTGTTTTATAATCCATTAAAATCAGGGGGTATTCAATTCATGATTTTCAAAAGTCCACCAAAATTAGGGGTATTAAAAAAGTAGTGGATTTTAATGAATTTGTTAAAGTTGTGGATTTTGAAGGATTTGTGAGTGAAAAGTATATATAACAAGAGTTATTCCAAATCCAATCTCCCCCCCCCCCCCCCCTCTTTCATATTTCAATGGATTTATATTGGCTATTGTCAAATGACACCACCATTTTCGCTAAAGAACGCCATCATCCCATTTTTTTGTGATCTGCTCAAGGACACCACCACTTTCCCTTTTATTCTCTCTTCATAAGAGCAGCACCACATCGCCCCACAACTTTCGTCCACACCACCATGCCCTACCACCGCTGGCTGCATCACCACTCGCACTTTCTCTTTTCTTTTGTTTTATTCTTGTTTTTTATTATTATTCTTCTTCTCATTTTCTTCCTCTTATTTTTCTTTTTCTTGTCATCTCTTCATTTTTTTTATCTTTCTAAACATTTGGTAAGATTACCTGCATCCAATGAACATTTTGGTAAGATTATTTGTATCCAATGAACATTTGGTTTGCTAAAATAAACTTTGAATTTCTCCAAGTTTGCTGCATGGTAATTGCTTACAAAATTCATTTGTAGAAGTTTTGATTACATTTTGCTTGTTGTATATACTTATGAAGCAAAAATTGATGTTATTCCATTGTTACATTTTGCTTTAGAGCCAAAAAAAAAAAAATCAACAATTGTTATTTATATACACATCTGTATTTTGTTTTTGCTTGCACATACAAGTTTAAGGTGTTCCCAAAAAAAGTATTAAGTGAGGATCCTCAAAAGAAATTATTTGCATTATTTATTATTTTAAAAAGAAAATAGTTATTTGTATTACTTTACCATATTCAATGTATTTGAATTTTTTTTAATTTGAAATAAAATTCACGTAGCATACAAACGATTGTTTTATTGATATTTGAGGGATGTTTTATGATTTGTGTTGACATGGATAACAATGTAGGTGACGTTATTTCATAACTTCCTATGATTAATAGCATATTCATAAGAATTTACAGAAATTTATAAGAATCAATAGAAATGCATAACAATCCTTTATAAAATTCAGAAAATCTAATAATAAAAATCCATCAAATTTAGTCACTTAAAATATATCAAAGTTCAGTGAATTCTGTAAACTCCTTTGAAATATTTGAATATCCATGAGATTTAAAAATTTTCACAGTCTATTAAAATCCATGAGGTCTACTTGTCCCAAATAGGACATCCGTGCCTCTTAACTCTCAGGTACCACCATCTTGCTAAAATGTAAATTTGGGAAAACTTTTTTTTTGTGTGTGAACTAATTCGCAAATTATTACACTATATGAATTGTTTGCATTTAGAACAAATTTCCGAAAACCAAACACTAGTCTTGATTAAAAATATCCAACTATTGCATATTGAAGGTACCGTAAAGCATAAAAACACAAATGAAAGTATTTGGCCTGCAATTCTTCCTCATACTTCAGCTACACTCCTCTGAGCTTGAGACATTTTTTGTTATTTTTCTTTTCTAAGGAAATCCTCTCTTTTCCAGGAGAGAAAATTTTCAGACTCCATCCCAAATTGACATGGAGCACTAACAAGCCTCTGGGCATCCAAATGTTTCATTTCATTACAAGGCTATTGCATTCAGACATCAAGATCAAAAGATCAACGAATGTCCAACTCCCACTTATGGGTGCTTACTGCGTAGCATCTGTGACAGACTGAGCATCCTCTACTTCATCGTGCAACTCATACGGAGATAAAGAATGTGTCTTCAATATCTTCTGCAAACTATGTTGTCGTGATACTACTGTCTTAGGCAAACTACTCCCTTTGCTAAGATTACGCTCTGCCTTATCGCTATCTAGTACTTTACTCATCTCAAGGTCTTTACGGACCAAGTGAGCTGAGCCTTCTTCTTCCTTCTCTTTTAACTTTCCTGTTGATTTTGACCCTGACTTACCTTGGTAGAACATGTAAAGGATTAGCTGAGTTGTTCCTAATATGAAACCAATCGCATTTGGCACCTGCATTTGGGAAGCAATATGGAGTCATAAGGTTGTTGTCTACTATTGTAGCACCTAGGTGTTTTGTAAAATAAAACCCTGTAATGATTATGTAGAAATGGTGAAAGGGGAAAGGTACTTACTCCAATGAAAAAGTCTTTTACAAGAGCCGAGTAAACAGACCAAACACAACCATTGAGGAAGAGAAAAAATGAAAGCGAGAAAGGCATGTACTCCACACTTTTGGTTGCCATCACCATTCTCTATATGCAACAAACATAAAATTAACATTGTTTGTACAGAAATAATTAATACATTATCATTCATTCACAAATTTAGTTTTTTTGACTTAGATTGCATAGGCTTATAAGCAAATAAATGGTTTTTTTCCCTGTAACTTGTCTTTTGAGTAGAATTTGAAATGGATTTTTTCTGGGTAAGATTGCATATTGGTTTGTGTAGGACATAAATTTTGGTGTTTTTTTTTTTTTGGAAGTGATCGAGCAGGGGTTATTATAACTGTACAATTCCCCTGATCATATTTTAATTAAAACACTCAATAATATCAAAATTGTGCTCACTTTTCTAGTTTGATATAAACCAAATAAAAGTGGTAATGAACAAAGTTAATAAATTACCATGGCAAACAATGGCGAAGCATACATTCCCAGTGTCAATGCTGCACACAATGATCCCACGATTGTAAGTCGGATGGTTCCATGAATGGCTAGAAGAGTGACCGCAACCACCAATCCCACACAACCTATGTTCAATGCCCCTACCAACTTCAGGTACTTCATCTGACAAACAAATGTAATTAGGACTGTCAATGGATTGGATTTTCAATTAGCCATACATTTTATCCTATCAGATTTCAAGTCTGACCTATTTATAATTTAGTAAAACCAAGATCAACAACTGATTGAAGAGCATCAGGCGGGGATTATACCTTCGTCTCGTTGGGAGAATATATGAGAAATAGAGTGACATATGTAGCTTGCAAGATAGTACCAGCGCCATTTACAGTAAAAATCAGCAAACCACCAGGTTTAAGAAGTCCATAGTAAGTCCATAATGAGGTGCTTAATAGAGTACACACATAAGGGAGCGCCTTGAAGCTCTCTGTTGATTTCTTCCTCACAACTCTCCTAAAAGTCCCTCTATTGAAAAAACAAATAATAATAAGTGCCAATATCAAGCATATATCATAAAATAAGCAAAAAGAGAGAATTTCATACTAAATATTATCAACTCACACAGGGGAAAGGAAGACTAGAATGGAAATTATGTTTCCTGCAAAGAAGCAATCAATAAACAAAGAGTGTTGTGAGAATTTTTAATTCATAAAGAAGAAGAAAAGTTGAGAGTGTTAGATTAGTTTTGTGTGACTCACCAATAACACCAATTACGAAGCTTACTTCCATGGAAGGATACTGATAATTGATTGAGTGAAAATGATTACTCAGCTATTGTGTTATGATGCATGTGAGGAAGAGAATCGGGGTGTTAATATAGGTGATTGCCTCATGATCTAGGACTTCATGCAGTTGAATATCTCTATTAAACTCCTCTTCTTTTTTTTTTTTACTCCATCATTGGGCTGATAAAATTTTATCGAAAATGTTGTTTTTCAAAAGTTTTGCTTCGGATAAGATAGGAATTTTTTTTTTTTTTTCTCCATCATTAGGCTGACACAACTTTCTCAAAAACGTTCTTTGAAATGTTTTGCTTAGGATAAGCTAAGAAAAAATTCTTATGAAAACACTTGATTAGGGGACTAAGAAAGTTGAAATTTTTTCCAAGTCTCATAAGGTGTGCTCATAAGGTCTTTGTTTAAGTACACGTTATTATGGTGAAATTTCTTGATTTCAAGAATTTTTTATTATTTTTCTCCATCATTGGATTGACAAAATTTTCTCGAAAAAAATTCTTTTTGAGAAATTTGATTGGTATAAAATAAGATAAAGTCTTATGAAAGATCTTGCTTAGAGATAAAGTAAGAAACTTTGAGGGAAGTCCTTGTGTTGCACCCCTCACCTTTTTGCTCGACCAGCAAGGAAGATACCAATAATTTTTTGCAGTCGACATAGGATTATAATTTTTTTGTAGTCGACCAGCGAGGAAAATACCAATATATATATAATTTTTTTTTCAAGCAACTAACCATACGTACCCGTAATAGACTATTAGGAGATCCATGAAAAATGCTAAAATTTATGTAACCTTGCACATCTAGATAGAATAGTCATAATTCGAGTTGAGATTAGATATAATGCATGGAGACCTTGGAGTTGTGATTCTATTGACCACAAGTTCATAAGTTGTACCGATAAGGTCTTCATGTCTAAGGATTACATATAATTCGTGTGCACTTGACACTTGAGTCATGATGCGAACATTACCTTATATTGGACTAGGTATCTTTCTAGCCCATGCACCTCCTAATTGGAATTCACAATATCGTAATAAAACAAAACAAAATTAAATAATAATAATAATAATAATAATAATATGCATCACAAAACATGACATTGACTATCAAACATTCATTTGTCCGTTCCTATCTTTAATAAATCCATCAAGCTTTGTAAAATTGAAACGAGTTTCAAACATCGTGCATTTTGCAGGATTTATCTATTGAATACAAAGATGCATAATGTGCCCTTTCATACGATGCTCTAAATAGTCGAAAAATCCAGAAACATTTGAAAATTTAGAACGTTCATATAAATGTATATTATCGTGATATGATAGTAAAATACCACGGGAATACCACTCGTGTACGAGCATCTTCAATAGGAGGATGTACAAATAGAACGTGTATATATAAATAAGTATAAAACAGTTATAACGAAAGTTTCCCTAAATGAACAGTGGAAGAACATTAAAATGTCATCAGCCTAATTTTCATTTTCAATTTTGTCCCTCCAAGTCTGTGGTATTTACAAAAAAAAAAAAAAAATTTATGGGTAAAAAGTGAATAAGGTGTTTATGACTTATGTCATTCAAATGAAAAATATTATTACACATTTTTATCAAATTTAAACTATTTACAATCAAAATTCATCCCTTTAAATATTAATTAATTATACTTAAGCCTTTAATATAATTTATTTGAAGTCATTCAATTATCTATAATTTATAAAAGGCTTTACATCTAATTTGTGGATTTTCTTTTTCGCCTTCCACATTTCATATTTTTACAATCAAACATAGCCCTTATCGATTAATTATATTTATGTCTCTAACATAATTTATTTGAAGTCATTTATTTATTTATAAACTATAAATAAATATTTAAAATTATATATAATTATTTTATTTAAAAAATTAATAATAAATTTTATTATTATTAAATTATTATAATAAATAAAAATAAAAATACACACATAGAATGCATCCACAACTATTAGTATATATAACTTTACGGGTAATCATTGACCACCCTCCGACCAAAGCTTCCCCCCCCCCCCCCCCCCCTTATATCTTGACTTTACACATATAGTGGTGGGAGGGTACCACTTTGGCTCATCATTTGGTTTTGAGCTTGGCTAGGAGGAAACCAGCGAGGGGAGATGATCCTTCATTCCTTTGTGATGCATGCAAGAGATGGGATGCACGCATTGTGAAAAAGATGGAGGATCTTCCCCGCTGATTTCCTCGAGAATTAGAATTCCCCTTTTGTTTTTGAATCTCCCCCACCTCAAGTCATGTTGACCGACACCACATCACTGTCACTCTAATAACTTAGATTCCAAGTATTCAATGTAACTTTTAACATATGATTGCTTTCTTATTCACCGTTGGTTGGTGGGGTGCATCACAATCGTTATAAGTTATACCTACACGTCTTTACGAAATCACTAAAATCTTGAATCCAAACAAGTAAAAACATGTAACATTCATTTTCCGTGCAACGACCTTTCCTATAAAAGGTCGAGCCTATAAAAGGTTATTATATATTTTCATAATTGTATATAATTAGTTAATCATATGTGTGATCTTATGTTGGCGAAGTCGGATGAACCCTAGTGATTTAAGCTGCCCCAAAAAGAGATTCAAAGTTCAAACAACTCACGTAACTCTTCACATTGCATTAAAGTTGGCTGCTCTATAAGAATTTCATGCTTTATTTTTTGACATCAATGGATGTTGATATGTGGATAGCTAGAGCGATCAAATAACTAATATCCTCGTTCGAACTTGTCTCATTTCGATGTCATGTTTCGGTGACCTCCCTACCACAATATGTGCATGATTCCACTTGGAACACGATGAACACAAACAATTCTAGATTGCGATAGATAGCTGCATTTTCATTCCCTACCCAACACAAAAGTATCTGAATTGGTCAAGTTAATATGTCATTTTCAATGTCAGTTCTGACCACCCAATGTCATTTAGGTCTCGAGTCTCCATTTATTTCACATGGTCAAGTTGATTTGGTATATAGGATTTATGATTCGATTCGATTTCTGTAACAATTTAATTGCAACTTGCAAACCTAACATGTATTTGATGGTGATGTTACTTAAAAACGGTAACACCTTTAAGCTACATACATGTCATGATGATTTTGATGAAATACGAGCCCCAGTATCAATCCAACGTTGATCTGGCCCAAGCGGTTCTAAGCCCACTCAGTTTAGTCCGTCAGGCGAACCTGAATTCTCACCGTATGTGAGGCTCACATGTCTCACAATTATTTTCAATACCCATAAATTCTATTAAAGTAAGTATCTCGAAGATCAGTTTCAGATTAAATGAGTAGAAAGAAATACAATTCAAAATCTTTCCATTTACTATAAAGTATATGTGGCATTACTACAGAAAGCAAATCTAAAAAAAATGTATAATTATTAATGTGGAACATCATTTAAAGACTGATTATGATACCTAAAGCCTGAAACCACTAAACTATAATCATACTTATACCCCTAATTTCCAAATCAAAAGACTGGATAATCAAATCTAAAAACAACTTAGCTTCCAAAAATTAGACCTGCCCATGATGTCAAATCATCAAAAGAGGCATAAACAGACATTGGGGTCTCAAACTAAAAATACCCATTAGCCATAACTATAAATTCAACATACCCCATCTCAAAAACTAATCAAAATGCCTAAATGAAAATACTAACTAAATAGAAAAACGAAACCAACATACAACAACAAACAAATCTAGAGGGGAGATGAAGATGAACTCACAGACAAATCATCAAACAGTTAACCTATAACACCAACCTTTCCTCTACAATTTCAACCAAAATCAACAAATATTTCCAAGAGAAAAAATCGAAGAAGAAACTCACCATAATCGTAAAGGATTTGCGCAACCAACACAATCATCCCATCATCCTCTAGTCTGCGATTTCTCCCTCATCATTCCCAGCGCCGCCAACACCTCTCCATTGCCACATAGTTCCTCACGACCTCTCTCACCTTCGTCGCCGCCGAAAAGGGTAAGAGGAAGAGCAATCTTCTTGCACAAAAGAAGAAGGAAAAGAAGAAAGGAAAAAGGGGTTTTATTTTTATTTTTTATTATATGGTGGGTGGCTATTCACTCCCCCCATTTAAATTCTAAAGGCAGTCCGCCCTTTAACTTCACAAAATAAAATCATAATCATTAGTTTCAATAAAAGCCCAAATACAATAACAACCCATCAACATTAGGATTTATAAATTTTTGGCTAAACGCATACACACACACACCGTATTCTATTTAGTAATGGCAAAAAAAAAATATTTTTCCAAATAATTGAGATTACAACATATGCCATAATTAATAAATAAGAAATTTTTATATTTATTTAATTGGGCGGGTATTACAATATATACAACTCAAAAGAATCTCGTCCCGAGATTCGGTAGAGGATGGTAAATAGGTAACTAATTCTTAAATAAACAAACTACCTTCCGAATGAACCAACACTAGAGTACAAATAATATACCATTCAAAAAAATAAATTTTCTACTAACCTTTCTTAAGAAACAAAATACATATCACGTAGACAAACAAATAGCTCATGCATATGCCCATAACTTAATGAAGACAATCACACAAAGATATATATGAAATTTATTAAATTTAATAAATATTAAAAAAAATACGGGGTGCTACAATATATACAACTCAAAAGAATCTCGTCCTGAGATTCGGTAGAGGAAAGAAAGTTAAGCGAATTTAAAAAATACAACTTGTCAAACGAAAGAAGAGTTTAAAATAAAATTTTCGATTGAATTTTAGTTGCATAAATTTATTTTTTGCCATTAGAAAAGTAGGGGTGTTACAATATACACAACTCAAACTAATCTCGTCTCGAGATTCGCAAAAAGGGTTAAATAAAGATTCAGGATAACAAACCGCTACAAGGAAACTACACGGAATAATGTCATCCAGTATTGACATTAAAATAAGTTAGTCACAAAAATCTCATATCAAGATTCACAAAGAAAAAGAAACAATAATAAAAGTTCAAGGTTCACCCTTGTCACTTTGTCTCTAGACATTCACACTACTACTCTCCCATATCCACATTCTGATGATCACCTAGACTCTACCCCAGCCTAGGCTAACCTCTGATACCAAACTGTCACGCCCCGATTTTCGACGAAAACGAAAATCCTAAAATTCACGTAGGATTATCTGTTTCCCCCAAAACTCGGGACGTGAAAATTCAATAACAACATAAACAAATAGCAGCAACAACTAAAACATGATTAAATTACTGAAACAAACAAAACTATAACCCGGAGATACAATGACGTTGCTAGCTCCACTAATAAAACTCCAGTAACGCTGCTCAAAAGTCTCTAAACCTGATAGGCTAATCGGCTACATTCCCAAAAGAATGTACCCAGGAAGCAAAAGCTCACTTGGGTCAGCAATAAAGCTGGTGTGAGAAATCTTCATTCCAAAATCAATAAACCCGTACATGACAACATCAAAATAAACAAAACAATAAACAACCACACCATCAGGTAGTTCCTCAATGAGGCAAAGGTGCTATCATCCTAACTATAGAAATTGATTATGGCAAGTCTGACCTGCAGAAATATGAGTAGACTTGCCATCCTGCATGAAAATGTTAGAAGCAACCGGATAATATTTCTAAGTTATCAGTCCTCACAAATGTGATTTATTTTCAAACAATGACACAATTTATAGTCATATTAGACTATTATTGAAATATTAACAAAACACATTTTCTACCTTTAGGAGGACATGTAGTTCTCATTCAATGGTTGAATGAGCATTTAGTTTCTTCCTTAAAGGTAATCATGCACATACACAAAAAATCTCGCATCTTTTTCACAATTGCACTATCCTCCATGTGTCAAACACACCTCACCCAAGTGTGTCTCCCTTGCCTTCAAAATCACTCGGAGCGTACATGTTCCAAATGGGGTGCCACATCGATAAACATATCATCTCACCCGAAGTTCGATTCAGGGCAAACATTTCCTAATCATCACGTAGTGGGTAGTAGAACAGTGAGAATATGACATATGCATGGGTTAGCTAATATCAAACATTTTCATGTTACAAGTTGTATCATAATTAGGTTCATTAAGCTTCTAGTTTACCTTCAGTTTTCCATGAAGCATAGTTCCATACATGAAGAAAAATCTAATTCTATTACATACCTCTATAATGTCATGGTCCTCCTATCATGTGGCCTGAAAAGTCTCCAGTATGCTATTACTGCTCATGACTAGGCTATTTCAGTCAATCACTAAGTGACAGTGGGATACCCACCATACTGGTCCATTGCACATAAAGAAGCAAATTCTATATCAAATCAACCAACCCAAATGTTTCCCCAAAATGCCGACATGCATAGTAGAGATACAGGCTTCAACAAAGCAAGTTCGTTGAAGCATGCAAATAACCAAACATGAACTCAGCAAGCTAGGAAAAACTCACACACAATCTTGCTCAACCGTGAGAACTAACCAAATGAGCATTTAGTCAATTCAAAATTAGCAGGGGGATGGAACGAATTATATGTCAACGTCATTAAGAATCCTTCAGAACATATTCATGGTTCATATGTTCAACTCTCTATAATTAGACCTGTTAGGCCATGTACTCTTATTTGATGTTCCTTCAAGATGGAAAGTTTCAAATGTAAATGTGATCAAGTTATCCCAAATGACAAGTTAGGGAAGTAAAGCATTTAAATATCAACATGAATTAATCACCAATTAGTCACACATTTTTTTTGTCATACAAATAATAATGTTTTCACGTGCAGAAAATTTCTGGAAACATTTTGAAAAAAATCCAGAAATCTTGCCCCTGAAAGTTTCAATCAGCTTTCATATGATGGAGGAAAAAGACTAAACTCCTAAACCAAATCAAACTTTTTTTTTGCTTACACATCGATTAAATGAGTAGAAAGAAATACAATTCAAAATCTTTCCATTTACTGTAAAGTATATATGGCATTACTACAAAAAGAAAATCTAAAAAAAAATGTATAATTGTTAATGTGGAACATCATTTAGAGACTGATTATGATTTTTTTTTTTTTTTTTTTTTTTTTTTTAGAGACTGATTATGATACCTAAAGCCTGAAACCACTAAACTATAATCATAATCATACCCCTAATTTCCAAATCAAAAGACTGGACCATCAAATCTAAAAACAACTTAGCTTACAAAAATTAGACCTACCCATGATGTCAAATCATCAAAAGAGGCATAAACAGACATTGGGGTCTCAAACTAAAAATACCCATTAGCCATAACTATAAATTCAACATACCCCATCTCAAAACTTAATCAAAATGCCTAAATGGAAATACCAATTAAATAGAAAAACGAAAACCAACATACATCAACAAACAAATCTGGAGGGGAGATGAAGATGAATTCACAGACAAATCATCAAACAGTTAACCTATAACACCAACTTTTCCTCCGCAATTTCAACCAAAATCAACAAATCTTTCCAAGAGAAGAAATCGAAGAAGAAACTCACCATAATCGTAAAAGATTTGCGCAACCAACGCAATCATCCCATCATCCTCTCGCCTGCGATTTCTCCCTCACCATTCCCAGTGCCGCCAACACCTCTCTATTGCCACATAGTTCCTCACGACCTCTCTAGCCTTCGTCGCTGCCGAAAAGGGTAAGAGTAAGAGCAATCTTGCTCTTCCTGTTGTACAAAAAGAAGAAGGAAAAGGAGAAAGGAAAAGGGTTTATTTATTTATTTATTTATATGTTGGGTGGCTATTCACTCCCCTTTAAATTCTAAAGGCAATCCGCCCTTTAACTTCACAAAATAAAACCCTAATCATTAGTTTTAATAAAAACCCAAAACCAAACCCAAATACAATAACAACCCATCAACATTAGGGTTTATAAATTTTTGGCTAAACGCACACACACACCGTATTCTATTTAGTAATGGCAAACAAAAAAAATATTTTTCCAAATAATTGAGATTACAACATATGCCATAATTAATAAATAAAAAAAATTTATATTTATTTAATTAGACTGGTATTACAATATATACAACTCAAAAGAATCTCGTCTCAAAATTCGGTAGAGGAGGGTAAGTAGGTAATTAATTCTTAAATAAACAAACTACCTTCCGAATGAACCAACACTAGAGTACAAATAATATACCATTCAAAAAAATAAATTTTCTACTAACCTTCCTTAAGAAACAAAACACACATCACGTAGACAAACAAATAGCTCATGCATATGCCCATAACTTAATGAAGACAATCACACAAAGATATATATGAAATTTATTAAATTTAATAAATATTAAAAAAAAATACGGGGTGCTACATAAGCCATTTGCAAATTGAATCTTAGCACGACATAGAAGATCATTGATATACTTAGACTGCAACAAGAACAAGCCATTGGTGGTTTGCTGGACCTGAATGCCTAGAAAATAGTGAGCAAGACCCAAATCTTTCAAGGAGAATTGAGCATTTAGTTGAAGAATCAACTGTGATACATCCTGTGGATTAGCTTCAATGACAAGTATGTCATCCACATAAACCAGAAGAAATATAGGAGAAGGAGAATGTATGATGAACAGAGAAGAATCAGACTTAGTAGATGTAAACCCAAGCATGTGAAGAATATGTTGCAGTTTATCAAACCAGGCTCGAGGAGCTTGCTTTAAACCATACAGAGCCTTGTTGAGCTTGCAAACAGCCCTAGGTCGTGAAGAATCAATGAAGCCAGGAGGTTGCATCATGTATACCTCTTCTTGTAGATCTCCATTCAAAAAGGCATTATTGACATCAAGTTGAGAAACTGGCCAACCATAAGTAACAGTCAGTGAAAGTATTATTCTGATTGTAGCGGGTTTAACTATAGGACTGAAAGTTTCAACATAATCAAAACCAACCACTTGTGGAAAACCTCTAGCCACCAAAAGAGCTTTGTATCTGTAAACTGATCCATCTGCATTCTCCTTGGTCTTAAAAAGCCATTTACAACCAACAATGGATCTATTCTCTGGAGGATCTACCAGTGACCACGTATTGGTCCGCATTAAAGCCAAGTGTTCATCTTGCATAGCAGAGAACCAATGAGGAGTTTCTAAAGCTTCAAGCAGATTGGAAGGCTCAGCTGAAGTCATGTAAACTTTAGGCTTATATACACTAGTTTTTGACCTAGTGATCATAGGATGTCCAGGTGCAGTAGCAGGAGCAATACTAGGTGCAATAGAAGGAACAATGCTAGGTGTGTGGATAGGACTATGAATAGGATTGTGAGCAAGGCTATGAGTAGGACTGTGAGTAATATGAAAAGTATTTTGATGCAATACTGGATTAGAAGAAGTAACCAATGGACCATGAGGAGAAACATTACTAGGATGAGGAGAAAATAAAGTAATAGTAGCAGGAATAGATGGATTAACTGAAGTAGCCGAGGTTGATGTAGATGAACTAGGATACCACCTAGTATAAGGAAAGTGAGTTTCTCTTAACACAACATCTCTAGAGATGTAAATACGACCAGTGGGGGAAAGACATTTATATCATTTATGTTGTAGGCTATAACCAAGAAAAATGCACTCAACAGACCTAAACTGAAGCTTATTTGAATTATAAGGTCTCGTATTGGGGAAACATGAATGGAGAACGACCCTTAAGAACATTGGATGGAACTCTATTGAGAAGATATACTGATGTTTTAACAGCTTCATCTCAGAATTTCATGGGAAGTGAAGCATGAGCAAGAAGAGTAAGAGCCGACTCAATAATGTGTCTATGTTTCCTTTTAGCAACCCCATTTTGCTGATGTGTAGTTGGACAAGCAAGCCTATGACATACTCCATGTTGATTGAGAAAGGTAGAAAAGGACCTATATTCCCCTCCCTAATCTGATTGAACACATTTTATAGGAAGATCAAACTCTAATTCAACCTGAGCTTTGAACTTTAGAAAGGTTGGATATGCATCTGACTTGTTTTGGATAAGGAAAACTCAAGTGAATCTACTGTATGCATCAATAAAATGAATGTAGTATCTGTAACCACATGACGAATAAGTGGACGCAGGACCCCATAGGTCAGTGTGAATAAGTTCCAAAGGTTTGTTATACACAGTAAAGGAAGTAGAAAATGGAAGCTTATGAATTTTTCCCAAACAACAAGAAGTGCACAAATTTTTATTAATAGAAGTTGGTACAATATTGCAATTGGTAAGAATTTGCTGAACAAGAGGATATGAAGGATGGCCTAGTCTGGCATGCCAAAGTGACAGAGAAGATGAAAACTTAGTGGTAGTAGTATTGGCACAAGCATTATTACTAACTGAAATGCTTGAATTGCAAACAGGAATACTGAATTGTGGACCGACTTGAATGCTTGCTGAATTGTGGACTGACTTAACATTTTGGTGATTAAACTGCTTGCTAAATTGTGTAATGTTGTGACTAAGATTCTGTACTGCTAACTTAGTAATGGAAGATGAATTGACTGGAATGCTGGGACTAGCATTGTGAACTGCTGGCTTAACAACATAAGACCTGAATTCTGAATCAGCAAGACTCATCGAAGGGAAGACATATAAACCTCTATTAAGCTTCCCTTCAGTAGAATTTGGTGTGTGACCTGATCCTTGACAAAGCATAGATCAAGATGAAATTCAAAGAAAACACTATTGTCTCTAGCAAACTTAGAAACACTTAACAAGTTCTTAGTTAATTTAGGAACCTGAAAAACATTTTTAAGATGCAGAACTCTAGATGAATTAAAAGTATGTAAAATAGACTGACCAATATTCTCAATTGGCAGAGCAGTGCAATCCCCAACAAATAGTTGATCATTGCCATGATAAGGATTAGAAGATGTCAAACTTTGAGTGTACGGAGTGTAGTGATCAATAGCTCCAGAATCAGGATACCATCGATAATCAGAAGGTGTAGAAGCACTGCATGATGGCATCTGAGATTGTGCCTCAGCTCTCCAACCAGGATGAGTTGGCTGACTAGTTGAAGCAGAGAAAACATGACGAGAAGTTGGTTGATTTGATGTGCCTGAAGGAGATGTCTGAGAGATAGAGTTCCATGGATTAGAGAAGTTACTGTCAAATCTATTGTAGCATTTGTATGCAAGATGTCCTACTTTCCCACAAATATGACATTGAAGACGATTTGAAGGATAGCCAGATCCAGATCCAGACGTTCTAGCTCCTCTCCCAGAACCAGACTTTGCTCCCCTTGGTGAAAATGGATTGAAAGATGCTCTAGAATGAGGTCTCCAACCTTATGAGTTTGATACAAATGATCTAGATGTGGGTTTCTATGAGGTATGAGCCATGTTTATGGTACTTGAAATATCAAGATCTTTGACATGTTTTTCAATTCTTGATTCTTGAGCAAGTAGAAGAGATTCAACTTCTGCTACACTGTAATCTTGCAACCTAGAACTTACTGATACTACAAAAGTATCATATGACTGAGGTAATCCATCGAAAATGACATTAACATGATCTTTTGGGGAAAGTTGATGTCCTACAGATGCTAATTGATCAATGATAGACTTGAGTTTTAGTAGGTATTCATTGATAGAGAGATCTCCTTTCTTGAAGTTATGTAGCTAATTTCTAAAGTGAGATATCTTTGCAACAGTTTGAGACTTGAAGAAGGTTTCAAGAATTTTCCAAATTTGTTCAGATGTATTGCATCCTACTAACCTTGTAAGTAGTGATTCAGTCATAGACGATAGAAGCCATGAAAATAGGAGTTGATCTTGCTGCTCCCAGTTGAGAAACTCTAGATTAACATGATTGTTTGCTTGATCTTCATTGGAGAGAAATCTTAATGGAGTTGAATCACTCTTAATGAACTTCTGAAGTTTATGCCCTTTAATTGTTGCCAACACTTGTTGTTTCCACAACAAGTAATTGTGTTCATTCAACTTCACAGATAAAGTGTGTGTAAACATCACTGGTCTTGACTCTGTCATTGCAGAGTTAGTAAGTTGCGTAGCATTGGAAGAAGATGAATCCACCATTACTGCTGGGAGAAATTGAAGTGAAGAGGGAAAAGAAAAGGAACCTGTCAATGCTCTGATACCATGTCAGCTTGTAGAGAAAGTTACGAGAAGCATAACTGCATTTGTATTTCATTATCTGGAAATGTACATGAGACATAGTTTATATAGACAACTCATAGCAATGCCAAGCTGCCAAAGCTAACTAACAAGCTTACTAACAGATTAGCTAACAAACTAACATCCATAGCTAATTACAATTACTCTTAACACATATTGAAGTTACCGTAAAGCATAAAAACACAAATGAAAGTATTTGGCCTGCAATTCTTCCTCATATTTCAGCTACACTTCTCTGAGCTTGAGACATTTTTTGTTATTTTTCTTTTCTAAGGAAATCCTTTCTTTTCCAGGAGAGAAAATTTTCCGACTCCATCCCAAATTGACATGGAGCACTAACAAACCTCTGGGCATCCAAATGTTTCATTTCATTACAAGGCTATTGCATTCAGGCATCAAGATCAAAAGATCAACGAATGTCCAACTCCCACTTATGGGTGCTTAGCATCTGTGACAGACTGAGCATCCTCTACTTCATTGTGCAACTCATACGGAGATAAAGAATGTGTCTTCAATATCTTCTGCAAACTATGATGTCGTGATACTACTGTCTTAGGCAAGCTACTCCCTATGCTAAGATTACGCTCTGCCTTATCGCTATCTAGTACTTTACCCATCTCAAGGTCTTTACGGACCAAGTGAGCTGAGCCTTCTTCTTCCTCCTCGTCTAACTTTCCTGTTGGTTTTGACCCTGACTTACCTTGGTAGAACATGTAAATGATTAGCTGAACTATTCCTAATACGAAACCAATCGCATTTGGCACCTGCATTTGGGAAGCAATATGGAGTCATAAGGTTGTTGTCTACTATTGTAACACGGAGGTGTTTTGTTAAATAAAACCCTTTGATGATTATGTAGAAATGGTGAAAGGGAAAAGGTACTTACTTCAATGAAAAAGTTTTTTATAAGAACCGCAAAAACAGACCAAACACCACCGTTGAGGAAGAGGAAAAATGAAAGCGTGAAAGGCATGTACTCCACACTTTTGGTTGCTATCACCATTCTCTATATGCAACAAACATAAAATTAACATTGTTTGTACAGAAATAATTAATACATTATCATTCATTCACAAATTTAGTTTTTTTGACTTGATTGCATAGGCTTATAAGCAAATAAATGGTTTTTTCCTTGTAACTTGTCTTTTGAGTAGAATTTGAAATGGATTTTTTCTGGGTAAGATTGCATATTGGTTTGCTTTGAATTTTAAGTTTAGTTACTAGTTTTTTTTTTTGGACGCGATCGAGCAGGGGTTATTATAATTGTACAATTACCCTGATCGTATTTTAATTAAAACACTAAATAATCTCAAAATTGTGCTCACTTTTCAATAAACCAAAGCAAACTCTGAGTGAAATCAACGATAATGTAATATCCTGAGTGGATAGGCTCTGAGGCTGACAGTTTCATGTGTGGGCGAACTCAGAGGCTGACTGGCTACTTCGGTGTTATAGTTCCACATCGCCTGGGTGAGGGATGGAGATGTGCTATATATGTACGAGTTTGGATCTACATGAGACAACGTGTTTTAAAGCCGTGCGAGTAGTTAGGTTGGCCCAGAACGGATAATATTGTATCATGTGAATCGGGTCGTGACAGAATGGTATCCAAGCCGGACCAGTGTGCCAATGAGGACGTTGGGCTCTAAGGGGGGTGGATTGTAATACCTTGAGTAGGCGGGCTCTGAGGCTAATGAGGACGTTGGGCTCTAAGGGGGTGGATTGTAATATCTTGAGTGGGCGGGCTCTGAGGCTAGCATCTCCCATGTGGTGCTTTTGGATCTACATGAGACAACGCGTTGAAGTGTGCCAACGAGGACGTTGGGCTCTAAGGGGGGTGGATTGTAATACCTTGAGTGGGCGGGCTCTGAGGCTAGCAACTTCATGTAGTGCTATACATGTACGAGTTTAGATCTACATGAGATAACACGTTGAATTGGATCTATACATGTACGAGTTTGAATCTACATGAGACAACGAGTTGAATCGGATCGTGACAAATAATAAGAGACTAACCGAGTAAAGACAAGGAAGCATTTCAGGTCCACTTCTAAAACAATACCTAAAATCATGACAATGCGTTGGATCGGCTCGTGACAGATCATAACATACTAACCTAGTAAAGATGAGGAAGCATTTCAGGTCCACTTCTAAAACAGTACCTAAAATGAAATGTGCAGCTTACAGAAGAGTGCATTGATTTCTCATGAACATCTACATCTACATCTTATCCTCAAGACAATGACCACCACCATCCTCTAACTTGACAAAGATTTCAAGTATTTGTTTGTTTTTGTTTTGCTTTTTCAGATTCGATTAAAGGCACAAACCAAATAAAAGAGGTAATGAGCAAAGTTAATAAATTACCATTGCAAACAATGGCGAAACATACATTCCCAGTGTCAATGCTGCACACAATGATCCCACGATTGTAAGTCAGATACTTCCATGGATGGCTAGAAGAGTGACCGCAACCACCAATCCCACACAACCTATGTTCAATGCCCCTACCAACATATGTCAAAGGAATAAAAATGATAATTCAGACTACAAAGGACTTCTCCAACCTCTCCCCATTTCGGATCACGCATGGCAACATATTGCCATGGATTTTATAGAGGGATTCTCACCTTCCAATCAACAAGACAGTGATTTTGGTTATTGTAAACAGGCGGACTAAATACAGCCAACATCTTCTTCACTACCCTCACTTAACAACACATTTAAGGCAACCTTAATCTAAATTACAAACATCCTGCATTTCCTGCTTCCAGCAATGAGTGGGTCTGCTTTAGGAGGCATAGAAAAGAAAATGCAGACTGTGTGCAAAACAAGGAATGGCCAAAATGGGATTGCTGAAATGGTATAAAGGATTCCCAAGCAACTCAAAACATCTAACCAGACAACAACTTCAATGAAGCAATAACCATAGCAATCAAGATGAGCAGCAAGAAAAATGATGGTCATTCTCTACTAGATTTTTGGTCAACACAGAAATAGTTGACAACAAAGAAAACCAATTGAAATATCAATCAAATCTGCAAATCCAATCAAACCAAAAGAAACCCAAGCACCCAACAAGACTAGAAAGACAAAAACAAAAATGGCGAATGGGAGAACACACTCACAACCACATCATCCTAATGTGACATCCCATAGACTCAATGCTCATATCTCAAATACTGAAAAAAATAAGTAAAGCTACAAGCACAAATGCAAATTATGTCCTAGAGTTGTTACACATCCAAGCAATAAGTGCTAAAGACAGAAATAATACATTGCTTAAACATCATAAACAAACACCAAAAACGCATAACCAATTACTAAATAAACAAACACCAAAAACACATAACCAATTACCAAATGTTTGTGAAAATTTCTTCACAAAGATCAAACTAAGATAGACTATAAAAAAGAACATACTGAAAGGGGTAAAAGAGAACTCACTTGATGAGATCACCAATGATTTGCGCAACAAATCCATGTCCACACGATGCCACTTTTTCTTCTCAACCCTGCGATCTCCCGACAACTCCAACACTTCGAAAGCCTTCATCCAATGGCCATTCTGAGCATACCAAAAACCATTGAATTCCAAGTAACCTCATTTCTGTGAGGAATTCTATCAAACAACTTACAAACATCTCCAAAGCACCCACATTTCACATACAAATCCAACAACGTATTTACTGCAAACACATCCTTAACATACCCATTGACAACCATCAACCCATGAATCTTTCTTGCAAGCTCAACAAACTCGAGAACCGATCAATACTTAGAACAAAGGGTATGTAAATTCATTAGGACAAAAACCCCAAACCAACATTTCCACAAACAACTAAAATGCATCCTCATACCTCTTACATCAACATAAACTCGAACCAATGTGTTCTAGAAGAACTGATTGAGTTGCCTGACTTGGGTCGAATCTAACACCATTCGAGCTACACCCAGAACCCCATGGCAGCAATAGAAGAAAAAGGAGTTTGCTTGAAAAGTAAACATCTTGAGAAAGAACAAGACAAACAATTTAAGCATGGATTTGAGTACCCTCTTGGCGGATATCGAGGTTTTGCAGTCAACAAGTGTTGAAGCAAGAGTGTTGGGATCAACATTGTTGCGTAATAGTTTTTCTACAAATTGGAACGGTGATACAGATAAAGAGGCTGGCAGGCGGTGGTGTTATGCACTTGTAGGAGACGCTCAGGGACTGTGGCTCTGATCGAGCTTCGCCGCCAGATGAGAAGAGAAACATAAAGAAGGAGAAAAGGAGAAGGAATGAAAAAGGGTTTTCTTCCTCTTTATAGGGTGGGTGGTTATTCGCCCACATTGGACTTATGAAAGCACCCACTTTCTAAACTCACCAAATAAAACCATAAATTTCAAAATTTACATTCAAATAAATGTAACTCTATTTATTTTATTTAATTAAAATAAATAAATTATCTTTATGAAATTTAGGGGTGTTACATTATACACACGTTAAATGGAATCTCGTCCCGAGATTCGGATGGTAAGACAGTTAACTGAAATTTGAAAAAAATACGAGTTGTCAAACAAAAGAAGATTTTAAAACACAAATTTCAATTGAATTTTAGAAACATAAATTAATTATTGTTATTGAAAAAGTAGGGGTGTTACATTATATACAACTCAACGGTTGGAGCTTGGTGGATGGTGATGTGCTATATATGTGCGAGGTTTGATCCCCATAATAACAGGCATTTTAAAGTCGTGCGGGCTGGTTGAGCCCAAAGCGGACAATATCTTATTGTGCGGATCGAGTCGTTACAGACCAGCTACTAATTATCGCCTTGGTAAGTTACTACATACCTCGCCAACTAGCTAATTAGATGTGAAGCCCCTCATCGGGCGGATTCCTCCTTTTGCTCCTTAGCCAACGAGATATTAGCAGTCGTTTCCAACTGTTGTTCCCTCTTCCAAGGGCAAGATATATTATATTATAAAATCAGATTGGATATGCTCAAATCCACGTGTTTCATTAAGTTTTCGAGCTAGTTGATTCGGATTGAAACCTTAAATACATCGGATTCGAATTAAAATCCTATGAAGTGATAGGTCTAATTGTGAATGATCACCCATGTATTCTCTCTCTCTCTGAAGTCCCTCATATGTAACAGCCTCTAAATCTAGCTTGATGGTAGGCCTATAAGATGATGAATTTTCATATGTTAGCATTTTTTTTCTTTATGCAAAATGAAGATTTTAATAGTCAATGCTTTAAACTCATTCCATACTTTGTGACTACGGAATTTTTTGGCATTGTATTATGAGAGCTTATGCCGTAGCAGTTCATTCTCAATGACTTATAGAGGTATTCAATTATGGATTTTAATAGACTGCAGAAGATTTTAAAATTTATTAAAATACCGAGGTATTCAATTAAGGATTTAAAACAATACATGTAAATCTAGGGATATTCAAATACATATTTTAAATGATTGTTTTATAATCCATTAAAATCAGGGGATATTCAATTCATGATTTTCAAAAGTCCACCAAAATTAGGGGGTATTCAAAAAGTAGTGGATTTTAATGAATTTGTTAAAGTTGTGATTTTGAAGGATTTGCAAGTGAAAAGTATATATAACAAGAGTTATTCCTCATATTTCAATGGATTTATATTGGCTATTTTCAAATAACATCACCATTTTCGCTAAAGAACGTCATCATCCCATTTTTTTTGTGATCTGCTCAAAGACACCACCACCACCACCTTCCCTTCTCTTCTCTCTTCATAAGAGCAGCACCACCTCGCCCCATAACTTTCGTCCACACCACCATGTCCTACCACCGCTAGCTGCACCACCACCCACACTTCCTCTTTTCTTTTGTTCTTATTCTTCTTTATTATTATTATTATTCTTCTTCTTCTCATTTCTCTTCTTCTTACTCTTATTTTTTCTTTTTCTTGTCCTCTCTTCATTTTTTTTCTCTTTCTAAACATTTGGTAAGATTATATGTATCCAATGAACATTTTGGTAAGATTATCTGTATCCAATGAACATTGGGTTTGCTAAAATAAGCTTTGAATTTCTCCAAGTTTGCTGCATGGTAATCGTTTACAAAATTCATTTGTAGAAGTTTTGATTACATTTTGCTTGTTGTATATACATATGAAGCATAATTTGATGTTATTCCATTGCTACATTTTGCTTTAGAGCCAAAAAAATATATATCAACAATTATTATTTATATACACATCTGTATTTTGTTTTTGCTTTCACATACAAGTTTAAGGTGTTCCCAAAAAAAGTATTAAGTGAGGATCCTCAAAAGAAATTATTTGCATTATTTATTATTTTCAAAAGAAAAATAGTTATTTGTATTACTTTTGGATCATATTCAATGTATTTGAATTTTTTTTTAATTTGAAATAAAATTCACGTAGCATACAAATGATTGTTTTATTGATATTTGAGGGATGTTTTATGATTTGTGTTGACATGGATAACAATGTAGGTGACGTTATTTCATAACTTCCTATGATTAATAGCATATTCATAAGAATTTACAGAAATTTATAAGAATCAATAGAAATGCATTGCATAACAATCCTTTATAAAATTCAGAAAATCCAATAATAAAATCCATCAAAATTCAGTAGATTCTCTAAAATCCACAAATTCAGTCACTTAAAATTATCAAAGTTCAGTGAATTCTGTAAACTCCTTTGAAATATTTTAAAATCCATGAGATTTACATTTTTTCACAATCTATTATCCATAATTGAATACCCTAGCCGAGGTTCTACTTGTCCCAAATAGGACCCCCGTGCCTCTTAACTCTCAAGTACCACCATCTTGCTAAAAATGTAAATTTGGGAAACTTTTTTTTTGGTGTAAACTAATTCGCAAATGATTACACTATATGAACTGTTTGCATTTAGAACAAATTTCCGAAAACCAAACACTAGTCTTGATTAAAAATATCCAACTATTGCATATTGAAGGTACCGTAAAGCATAAAACACAAATGAAAGTATTTGGCCTGCAATTATTCCTCATACTTCAGCTACACTCCTCTGAGGTTGAGACATTTTTTGTTATTTTTCTTTTCTAAGGAAATCCTCTCTTTTCCAGGAGAGGAAATTTTCAGACTCCATCCCAAATTGACATGGAGCACTAACAAGCCTCTGGGCATCCAAATGTTTCATTCATTACAAGGCTATTGCATTCAGACATCAAGATCAAAAGATCAACGAATGTCCAACTCCCACTTATGGGTGCTTACTGCTTAGCATCTGTGACAGACTCAGCATCCTCTATTTCATCGTGCAACTCATACGGAGATAAAGAATGTGTCTTCAATATCTTCTGCAAACTATGCTGTCGTGATACTATTGTCTTAGGCAAGCTACTCCCTTTGCTAGATTACGCTCTGTCTTATCGCTATTTAGTACTTTCACCCATCTCAAGTCTTTACGGACCAAGTGAGGCTGAGCCTTCTTCTTCCTCCTCGTCTAACTTTCTTGTTGGTTTTGAACCCTAACTTACCTTGGTAGAACATGTAAAGGATTAGGCTGATTATTCCTAATACGAAACCAATCACATTTGGAACCTGCATTTGGGAAGCAATATGGAGTCATAAGGTTGTGTGTCCTCATATTGTAAACCGGGGGGTGGTTTTGTTAAATTAAACCCTTTGATGAATTATGTAGAAATGGGTGAAAAGGGAAAAGGTACTTACTTCCAATGGAACAAGTCTTTTATAAGAACCCGCAAAAAGCAAAACAGACCAACACACCACCGTGTGTAGGAAGAGGGAAAAATGAAAGCGTGAAAGGGCATCATACTCCACACTCGATTTGGATTGCTTATCCACCATTCTCCTGTGGATGCAACGAAAACATACAAATTAACATTGTTTGATACTCGAAATATGTAATACATTAATCATGTCATATCACAAATTTATGTTTTTTCGACTTGATTGCATAGGCTTATAAGCAAATAAATGGTTTTTTTTTCATTGTAACCTTGTCTTTTGAGTAGAATTTGAAATGGATTTTTTCTGGGTAAGATTGCATATTGGTTTGCTTTGAATTTAAGTTTAGTTACTGGGCTTAGCCTTCGACTGAGCAAGTATTTTGTTGTTCATCGTTGATTCCTTCCTCGTTATTATCAAAACTTTGTGTAGGGACATAATTTTTGTTTTTGTTTTTTTGGACGTTATCGAGCAGGGGGTTATTAAACTGTACGATTACCCTAATCGTATTTTAATTAGAACACTCAATAATCTCAAAATTGTGCTCAGCTTTCTAGTTTGATATAAACCAAAGCAAACTCAGTGAATCAACAACTTTTGATAGTGTAATACCCTGAGTGGGGCGACTCTGAGGCTGGTCAACTTCATGTGTGGGCAGACTTCGAGACTGGCAAGCTTCTGTTGTTATAGTCTCACATCGTCTGGGTGAGGGATGGAGATTTGTTATATATGTTCGAGTTTGGGATCTACACGAGACAAACGCGTTTTAAAGCCGTGCGGGTAAGTTAGGTTGGGGCCCAGGAACGGACAATATTTGTAGACACTGTGGCATCGGATCGTGATAAGAATGAATCAGAGGCTAAATCCAGCTGGGGAAGTGTACCAAACGAGGACGTTGAACCTTAAGGGGTGTAGATTATAATACCCTGAGTGGGGCGGGCTATGAGGCTGACGGCTCCATGTGGTGCTATACATGTTCGAGTTTAGATCTACATGAGAAAACTCGTTGAATCGGGCTGTGACAGATAATAAGAATGGTATAACTCCATGTGGTGCTATACATATACGAATTTGAATTTACATGAGACAACGCGTTGAATCAGGTCAAACGGATAATAACAGACTAACCAGTAAAGACAATAAAACATTTCAAATCCACTTTTAAAAGAGTACCTAAAATCATGACAACACGTTAAATCGGGTCGTGAAAGATTATAACAAACTAACCAAGTAAAGATGAGGAAGCATTTCAGGTCCACTTCTAAAACAGTACCTAAAATGAAATGTGTGGTTTACAGAAGAGTGCATTGATTTCTCATGAACATCTACATCTTATCCTCAAAACAGTGACCACCACCATCCTCTAACTTGACAAATATTTCAAGTATTTGTTTGTTTTTGTTTTGCTTTTTCAGATTCGATTAAAAGAGGTAATGAACAAAGTTAATAAATTACCATGGCAAACAATGGCGAAGCATACATTCCCAGTGTCAATGCTGCACACAATGATCCCACGATTGTAAGTCGGATACTTCCATGGATGGCTAGAAGAGTGACCGCAACCACCAATCCCACACAACCTATGTTCAATGCTCCTACCAACTTCAGGTACTTCATCTGACAAACAAATGTAATTAGGACTGTCAATGGATTGGATTTTCAATTAGCCATACATTTTATCCTATCAGATTTCAAGTCTGACCTATTTAAAATTTTGTAAAACCAAGATTACCAACTGATTGAAGAGCACCAGGCGGGGATTATACCTTCGTCTCGTTGGGAGAATATATGAGAAATAGAGTGACATATGTAGCTTGCAAGATAGCACCAGCACCATTTACAGTAAAAATCAGCAAACCACCAGGTTTAAGAAGTCCATAGAAAGTCCATAATGAGGTGCTTAATAGAGTACACACATAAGGGAGCGCCTTGAAGCTCTCTGTTGATTTCTTCCTCACAACTCTCCTAAAAGTCCCTCTATTGAAAAAACAAATAATAATAAGTACCAATATCAAGCATATATCATAAATAAGCAAAAAGAGAGAATTTCATACTAAATATTATCAACTCACACAGGGGAAAGGAAGACTAGAATGGAAATTATGTTTCCTGCAAAGAAGCAATCAATAAACAAAGAGTGTTGTGAGAATTTTTAATTCATAAAGAAGAAGAAAAGTTGAGTGTTAGATTAGTTTTGTGTTTTGTGTGACTCACCAATAACACCAATTACGAAGCTTACTTCCATGGAAGGACACTGATAATTGATTGAGTGAAAATGATTACTCAGGGTGTCCTCTGTTGCTATTGTGTGATGATGCATGTGAGGAAGAGAATAGGTGTGTTAATATAGGTGCTTGCCTCATGATCTAGGACTACATGCAGTTGAATATCTCTATTAAACTCCTCTTCTTTTTTTTTCTTTTTTTGCTCCATCATTGGGCTGATAAAATTTTATCGAAAAAATGTTGTTTTTGAAAATTTTTGCTTCGGATAAGATAGGAATTTTTTTGTTCTTTTTTCTCCATCATTAGGCTGACCAACTTGCAGTCGACATAGGAATTTTTTTTTGTTTTTCAAGCAACTAACCATACGTACCCGACGTGGACTATTAGAAGATTCATGGAATTTGCTAATATTTATGTAACCTTGTTGATCCAGCTAGAATAGACATAATTCGAGTTGAGATTACATATAATATGTGGGGACCTTGGAGTTGTGATTCTATTGACCGCAAGTCTCATAAGTTGTGCTGATAAGGTCTTTTTTTATGGACACATTATTTATGGTGAAATTTCATGATTTTAAGAATTTTTTTTCTTTTTCTCCATCATTTAGTTGACAAAATTTTCTCGAAAAAGTTTTTTTTGAGAAATTTGCTTGGGATAAAATAAGATAAAGTCTTATGAAAAATCTTGCTTAGAGATAAAGTAAGAAACTTTGAGGGAATTTTTTTCTTTTTCTTTTCAAGCAACTAACCATACGTACCCGTAATAGACTATTAGGAGATCCATGAAAAATGCTAAAATTTATGTAACCTTGCACATCTAGCGTTGTTATTCTATTGACCACAAGTTCATAAGTTGTACCGATAAGGTCTTCACGTCTAAGGATTACATATAATTCGTGTGCACTTGACACTCGAGTCATGATGCGAACATTACCTTATATTGGACTAGGTATCTTTCTAGCCCATGCGCCTCCTAATTGGAATTCACAGTATCGTAACAAAACAA
>QNQO01011488.1:0-17317 GCA_003290165.1 Berberis thunbergii | reverse complement strand
GTTCACTCATGTCACAAGAAGGTATGTGTTGATTCTCTAACAGTCTAATTTTAATTAAAAAAAATAGCCAAATTAAGTTGATTTTTTTTTTTTTGAGCTTGGATTAGGTGAGGAACTGTGGGAAGATCGCATTGCTTGGAGGACCAAAATCCATGTAGCCGACCCCGAAAATCTCGGAATGGCTTTGATGATGATGATGATGATGAAGTTGATTTTTTTTAAATCTTAGAGCATTTATAATAAGTTGTGGCACTTTTGAATTTTTCGTCATCTGTTAACACACTTTTTTTAAGGCAAACATGCATTTTATTAGAGTCCAAAACCATTTAATGCTTTCGACAGGGTTCAGACTCTGGACTTGTGATTTCATCATCCACAAGTGTACTAGCTGGGCTAGTACCCCCTTTCTTTCTTGACACACTTATAGGATGGGAAGGAGCATTCTTGCCCATAATCAAGTCCTATGACGCCATCGAAGAGTGAGTGTGCTCAAATTGAATTTATTATTAAAGTATTCACAAAGAGTCATTGGGTTTTAAGTAATGGTTGGGGTCGAAGTTCAGGTTGAGATGGCACTAGGGTGTTTACACAACAACGTTACTGGTTTTGAACTTTAACATCCCATTAAAAACATCAACCCCCAATACGCTCCTCAAGAGGTGATGCGACATGGCATTTTAGGGGATGCACTTTAGGAGTCGTTCATTTATAAGCCATGCTTAAATGGCTCTTAAAGTGGCTAACGCTTAAATTCCATTTTATTGGAGCCACTACTGCGAGCATTTGTATTTAAAGGCCCTTATATCAATTGAGTTGTTTATTGTTTTTTAGGCAAGAAATTTAAGGGAGCTATTTGATGCAGCACAATAAAAAACAATATGGAATCCATCATAAATGATAGAACACAAATTTCTCATTGAATTGATCCTTGAACAATACATGAAAGTAATTTAAAGATATAACCTTTGGATTGTCTTAGGAGTATTTGAAAATCCAAAGTCTATTGCCCTCCTCAACTGTGAATTCAGCCATGCATGGTCATCATCAAAATTTTCATCGTCTTTCTATTCGTCATGATTTTCGCTGTCAGCCTCCAGTAAATTGAATTGTTTTATCTTAGAACAGACGTTGGAACGGTGCCCAGGTTTGTTGATCCTATAACAAATGTCTGTTTTAGGTTTGACATATGAATTCCCCCTCCGGATTTGGTCTATGTTCTGCCCTCTGTTGATAGTATTCTAATATCTTCCTTAGACCCTCGAAAAGAAAAATCTGCAGGTTTTGATCCTCCAGGACTATGTGCACGAGTTTTTCCTTTATCTACAAGTAAAACTACAGGGTCGTCAAAATTTCTATTCGCTTCTCCCAAAGGAAGTTTGATGCCTTTTCATTTTCTATTAATGCTCTTCAAACGCCATGTTTAATGGTCTCTTGTAGAGCCACAAATTCTGCAATTCAATTTTTTCTTAAATTGAGGGTTTCGGTCCGTTCAGATACCTTGCAATCTTTCGATTTTTCATCTCCGTCAGGTGATTACATTTTACAAGTCGCATGAACTCGTCCGTAGATTTTGTCACTTTCTAATACATTGTACACAACTACATACAGTACACAATTTGCTTATAATTAGTAGGTAAAATTGACCATCAGAAGCTGTTTCATCTTCCTCCATATTCAAATTGATTATTTCCTTGTTTTTTATGGGTATTTGTAGTTGATCCCAAATAATTGCAGAAGCTTTCAATCGGAAAAACAACCATTTTCACCAATATTGGCTTCTGGAACCTACTTGATATACAAAAACCTCTATATTTTCACCACCCAGTTAAGAAAAATCTTCAACTTTCAAATTTTTCCAAAAAAAATTGCCATGTCAGCTTTGATTCGATAATCATCAAAATTATTATGGCAGTAATGGTTATTTTGATGATTCAGATAATTATTTAGCGGTGGTTATCGACTTCCTCCTTTAATTCAAACTCACTTTCTTGAATATGAAGTATCTTCTGCTTTCTCCATGACTACTCTTCGATTATTGCCTATGTTATCTAGGGGTGGGCACGGGATGGGATGGGACGAGATAGACCCATCCCGTTCATACAGGATCGGGATGAGACGAGATGGGAAAAACCTCATTCCGACCTCGTCCCATCCAAACGGGTTCGGTACGGGACGGGATGGGACGGGATCAGCCACTCTTATACTGCAGTATCATATATCTGAGCAGTTAGAACTATCATAGATCATATTATAGCATAATCAACTAGAAGTCTAGAATACATTCTGAACATAATCAACTAGAAGTCTGAACATAATCAATTAGGATAAAAAAAATAAGGAGATTTTGCTTACATGTCTCATAATTGGCAAGGGTCCCAGGAAGAGCTTCAATGTTCTTCAATATGATGTAGTAAGGAAGGAGAAATGAGTCCAGATACTTTGATAATGTAACCTTGTTGTCCTCAAACGATGCTTCCTGGACAAAATAATATGCGATGGCTCAAAAGGGAGACTAATTATTTCCTTTCTGATATATATCCAGCATGAAAAGGAGTTGTAAAATTACCATAAACTCCATGATAGATTCTTGCGGGCTATCTACTAGCAGGAATGCAACCATTTTCTTTTTATTCAAGACATCTCTGACGCAACGCTTCAATTTCTCCTGTGCAAACGGATGTACTCTCTCAGAAATGATGTAAAATTTTGATAAACCTATGGATAGGGAGATCAAAAGATACCTTCTCGTGGAATCGATCATAAGTGATAATCAAGATTAACTGCTGCAGTGGGTTCTGACCAGAAGGAAGACGCGGTTTTGCTTGGGAGTTGGATCCGGTCCGACGAGGCTGAAGGAGATCAAGAGTGCTGCTTGGGAGTTGGATCGAAGAGAAGTTGGACTTGCCGACTTAGATCTGAGCGAGAACAAGCTGGATCGAAAATGAAGACGTCTAAAAGTTGGATCGAACAAGGTGTCTTCGTGGTGTGTCGTGTGCATTTTCTGCTCTTGGATCGAACAAGGTTTTTTTTGTTTCTCTTTCTCGGTTTCTCCTCTTGAATCTCTCTTCTTCGGCTTCCTTTTGTTGTTTGCTTCTTTGTTGGCTTCAGTAACCCTAAACAGCTAAACCTAAAGGAATGAGAGAACTCAAAGAAGTGAATCAAGTGATTACAAATTTACAATCAATAGATCATTAATCTAGAGGTGTGTGTGAGAGACATTGAGAATTTGAGACGCTAAAATGTTATATGCATCACAGAATTTGAATGGGCATCCAAATATTGCAATCCTAAAAATAAATAAATAAATAAAAATATTAATAATAAATATTGAAAAATTGACGGGACGGGCATTGGCGGGATTGAAAATATTCATCCCATCCCATCCCATTCTAGATCGGGACGGGACGGGACAGGGTCAGGATGGAATTATTCAATCCCATTAAGACCCGAAAAATCGGGACATGACGGGAACGGGATCGCGGGATGGGATGCCCACCCTAATGTTATCTTCTCAATTGTTACCTTCGGTGTTGCCTCTGATAAACTTGTCGTAATAACTCACGATTATCCTCGAATTGGTTAGTTAACATATCTATGTGAGTATTTTGGGCATCCAAATCTGCTCGAGTAATAGGAACGTCATCTCGACCACATTCACCCATGTATACGAGTCAAAGATAGCAAGAGCGGAAAAAACCCATTTTGATACCACTTGACGCAGTACAAGTAAAAACAATCTAGAATCCACCAGAAAAGATAAAACATAAATGTTTTCTGGATAATTATATGATTATATTGATCCTTGAACAATACATGAAAGCAATTTAAAAAGATAACTCAATATTTGGATTGTCCTAGGAGTCTTTGGAAATCCAAAGTCTATTGGAAAACAAAAACTATAATTCTATTGAAAAATAGTAAAGTGTTGTTTTGGAAACCTAAACAACCTCAAATGCCTAAAATCCACCATATATCAGGGCGTAGACGTGAGTTGTACCCGTAACATCGTTCCCCTTTTCGAAAAGGGTATTGTATGCCTCATTCTGAGCTTGGACGCCAAATCTATAATTTTGTTTACATCATTTTGTCTTTTGTTAGTCCATTATGTATTTAATTATTTCAGCCATTTATGTTCAACATCGCTACTAGTGATGTTTTAACACAATGATTCAAATTTAGAAGCAATATTACAACCATTATATGTGGAGAGACTTAGGTGGCATTTTTTTAAGTGCTTAGAAGCTAACTTCTAATTGGAGTCAAAAGTTATGAACGAGCTTCTCAATAAACTGTTTGTTTACTTCTGAATGAAGCTGCTGATCAAAAGTTGTAAAACTAAAAATGTGTTTGTTTTTAAGTGTTGAATGGAAACATTTAATAATTTTGCCCATTGAGGAGACACATACATAAAGGAAGAGAAGGTGGGTTGGAAACCCGACATTATACAGTGGTGAACAATTTGTCGAACCTTTCAAAACTACATGCTACATAATGAAAACTTGAAAATATACATGAGAGAGAGAATTCAAGAACTGAAGAAAATCTTTTGAAAAATGTATAGAAAGAAAACAAAGATGAATGAGAGAAACGAAAATCAGTTTCTTACCGTTGAAGATTCCTTGTGAAGGTAGACAATGCTTGGTGAATAGAATGAAGGTGTGTTGTTTTTAAGAAGATGAGGGTAGCAATTGTCGTTATAAAATTATTCAAAATTACTATTGGAATATTTTTTAGTCAACACTCAGTGCTAACTGATCAACATCTTCTTATTGCTTAATCCAATCATAAGTTGAAATTTGATTAGAACTAAAAACAAATACTCTAAACAAGGTGTCCCACTTCTTATTAAGACTTCTCTGTTCAAAAGTAAAAACAAACACCCTCTTCAACATTGTTGTCGATGCCAGATCTTAAGGCTAAATAAATGTTTTTCAAAATAGATAACACCACTTTTGAGAATTGGTTTACCGTCAGTACATTAAATTGACATTTTTGTAACAACCCTCAAATCAGTAACACTTTTGAGCTATAACATATCACAAAGCAATTTTAAACATTTTCACAAACAAAGTGATACAATAATTGTATTACCATGAATAGTATGGTCCTATAAGTGATACTATTCATGATGATCTAATTTATTGTATCACTTTTTTGTGTAACTGTTTTTCAATTTTTTTGACTATTAGTCTTGACTTAAAATTATTTAGTAGATTGTTACAGCTCAAAAGTGTTACTGTTTTGGGAGTTGTTACAAATATGTCAATTTGGTGTAGTGATGCTCTTAAAGAAGAATCCTTGACTAGTTGTGCTTCAGGACAACCCATATAGAGTGCCCTATAATATATCATGACCTTATAACTCATATTGATATATTTAGACCACGATCTAAAGTATGTTTTCAGAGCACCTCTACTACGGATGCACTCAGCTCAGCAGTATACAATTTTGAATTTCTATATTCATAATTTAACAAGGGAACAAGGCCAAATGCAAAACCTATGACACTTGTACCATCACTTCCCCACACACTATATCTAGAGCACAGCATCTCTTTCACTATATCACTTTGTATTCATGGCCTACATGGCGCAACTGTGAGAAAGTTTTTGGGTGTACATATATACAATAAGCCCTACACAATATGGCCTTGTCCTCGACTTCTGGCTTAAGGTACACTAGTATATAGTTTTGGAGTAATTTGTGTTGAATTGTAGTTACTATCCTCAAGGACCTTCAGTGGGCCGGCTTGGAGCTAATAAGGACTATGGTACTGCTTGCTACAAAAACATACAATATATAGTTGTACCCTAGCATTAGCAGAGAGGGGAGGGAGGGAAAAAAAAAAGGTGGCACAATTGAAGATGGAAAAGTGACAGACACTACAGGTCTAAACATTGAGGTTTTTGGGGAATCAATTTGTTGTGTGTGCTGTTCTGAATGAAAGGGATGGTAGAGTAGAGTCATATGTAGAGAGGAGTCCTAGCTGTCTGAGTAGTAGAGAATGGAGACACATACATTCAAACCCACCCCATTACATCTGTGCTCTGTTCATCATCTGTCATTTTTATGATAAATACCATTTTTATTTTCTTGATCTATGTTCATGTACTGGGTAGCCATAGGTCTCTCTTGTCAACCAGCCTCGAATTTACTGGTTAGTCCCTCTCTCTCTCTCTCTCTTATTTCCTTTCTATGCATTGGAAAGCGACCAATTGGAATTCTTCTTGTCTTACTGTTGCAGCAAGGCAGCAGGCAGCAGGCAGCAGGCAGCAAAGATACACGTGCATTCACTTACATGGATATATCTTCATTCCCTTTACTCATGGTGAAATGATGATATTATGGATTGATAATGATATTCTAGTTATGTTAGCAAGTTTTATGTCTGGTAAATTTTTATCAACCTAGGGTCGAACCTATCCAACCCGCACCCAACCCAAGATTCAAGCAATAGGTTTCGACTTGGTCATGGAATGAAGTTGTCCAACCACTACACCAAATTGACATATTGTAACGATACCACAAAAAATTATCATTGTTGTGGTGTAATAGTTCACCAAACAGTTTCACATATACAGTAATACAATAATTGGATCACCATCAATATTATAGTGTTGCTAGCTAGTGATATTATTCATAGTGATCAAATTTATTGTATCACTTTATTTGTCAAACTATTTTTTAAAATTTTGCAAAAAATTTAGTTTTGACTTGAAAATTGTTTGGTGGACTGTTATATTACTTGATACTATTTTGGGGTTGTTACAAAACTGCCCATTTGAGATAGCGAACCCAAAGCTGAATTAGGCGTGACATTGGCAATGTTGTAAAATTGTATCGGTCATGGACAGTCCTACATCACAATCGAATGACTACACTCCTTGGAGCATTCACGCAGACACTGTGGCCGAATCCTTCCAAAGAGAGACGTTTACACTGTGATCGGTTCTGTTTGATACCATTTAGTTGCACAGAGCAAACATATATAAATATTCTACTTAGTAGTGATATTGTCCTAAAACTTAACCACCAAATGAACATTGGCTGTAGGTTTTCTAATAATAATGAGGACTTGATGTTTTTGTAAGTGTGCATTATGCATTTCTCTCATCTCACTTGAGACGCGAGTATCGATCAAGCTCAAACGAAGGCACAACCCATTAATTAAGGCTCTCTCAATCCTAGTCATAGTATTATATTTGGACAATTTGAAATTTAGATGTATTTAGTAATTTGAAATTTTACATTGAATACAACCAAATATCTGAAAATCTATCATTGGATCAAGTATAGCTAGGATGATATTTGATCATTTTTAGGTCAAGATTTGTTAATCTCCAAGAGATAATTTCCTACATTCATAAAAAAGGGCCTACAAATCCAATGTACCATCAGAAAAAACACAATGTGTGAGATGATCTTAATATCCATAGACAATGACATAATGTTCCCCTTTTTATGAGTTATAAATTAAAGGCGTAGACGTAGTAGTAATTAGAGAGTCCACAAGACTCATCAATTCAAAACCTCAAGTTTATTATAGCTTAGTACAAGTTCCTTGAGATTGATGAGTGATACTTTAATATTCTCTTCCTCTTGTCTACCCAATGAGAAGAAGTTCTCATTCATTCTTCAAGTCCTAGAATGACATAACAGTTCATGAAAGAAGAGGCCCTAGCTACTATACTCTCCTTTCCTATAAAGTGGTAAGTTGGTTTCGAGTATGAAATCAGTGTGCTTTTACAATCTGCAAGATTTCTGCACTGAGTTATGGCTTAAGTTATGAATGTACAATGATACAGTTGTGGTACTATCACCACCACCCAACAATATAACACTATAGGGCATAGAGAAAATATAAAAAAGAGAGATGATGGCAATGCTGAAGTTGCATGGATAAGATAAGCAAGGCTTTTGAATTGATGTAAGAGCCTTGAATGATGATATCATCATCACCCCATTATTTATTTCTTAACAGAAATTTGTATGAGACAGAGAGAAAGAGTTTTTATGTATGTTCATCAGTGATCAGAAGACCTCTCTCTCCCCCATTCCATCTCTCACTAGTGAACAGTACTACAAACATACAACATGTCTCTCCTTATTAGCTCCTCTGTTTCTCTTTTACTCTGAGCATAAAGACAGAGAGGAAAGCAAGCATGGACTGAAACCCACATTGAATGCCACTCTCATGTAAACATCAGCATGATCTGATTCACCAAGTACTTTGCCTTCCTCTTCCCCTTTTTAACCTCTCTCTCCATCCCTTTTGTCTCTCTCACTTTTCCTTCCCTCCCTCTTTGTCTTTACATTCTCTATCTTCCTCTATTTAACTCTTTGTATTTAGAGTTGGACTTTATAGAGGGAAAAAAGTGTGTAAGAAGAAGAAGAAGAAAAGCTTTACAATAGATCTAGAAAGATGTCACCAGCAGCTACAACAAGATGGTGTCCAACACCAGAGCAACTCATGATACTAGAAGAGATGTATAGAGGAGGTGTGAAGACACCAAATGCATCTCAAATACAACAAATAACTGCCCATCTCTCTCTTTATGGGAAGATTGAAGGCAAAATGTTTTCTATTGGTTTCAAAACCATAAAGCTAGAGACAGGCAAAAGCTTAGAAGGAAGCTCAGTAGGCAACAGCAAGTAGTACTCCACCAGCAGCCTATCCACAACCAGCACCATCACCTTCTTCACCATTTTGAGGCTCCTCCCTCTTTAGGGTTTCAACAATTTCACTATTTAACTCACCCCAGTTTCTCCCTCAGGTAAAGTGTGTGTGTGTGTGTAGTTGGTATGCTAATTTCTTGTAGTACTTTACATGCATGGGTATCTTTGTATTTGGGTGAAATAATGGCTTGATGGGCTTCCACTGATAAAACTCATTGCGTGATATCATGTGCTTTGGTTGTTGTTTTTTTTTCTTGTTTTGATGCCTCTATTTTTGGTTTTGTTCTTGTATTTTATTCACACTTTTTTAGATCAAAATGGTGCATCTTGACCTACATAATTTTGCGCCAACATGTCTGGGTGAGTGTGTGGATATCTTGCCTTATATGTGCCCCCGTTCTATTTAAGAGATCATGGTTGTTTTGCTCTTTTTAGCTTTTGTTGATTTTGGTGTCTGTTGTGTTTGTGTGTTTTTTGGGTTTCTTTGAGGTTTTATGTCACTTTCTTTTGATTGAGATAGTGTTTATGGTGTTTCCTGTACAAATCTCTCGAGATCAAAGAAACAAAGATAACAAAACCACTCATCTAGAGTCCTCCATGAATTCAAGACATTGAGAGAAACAATCCTAATGCTTCATATATTTGGGTTAATCTTTGTTTTGTTTGAATGGTTGTAGGAAGGGTTGCAAGAGGCATCAATAAACCAAGCAATGAACTACACATGGAAGGTGGAGAACACACAAGTGGACCAGATGGACAAATGGATGAGGGCGTATGGTGGGTAATGGTGATAATTGGATGATGATGATGATGGACATGGGTACATCTCCCAATCCTTCACCATGTTTCAATAATAAGCCTCTCAAGACCTTAGAATTGTTTCCCATCAAGAGTAGTACAAGTCTGAAAGATGAGTGCACCACATCATCCAACCTGCAGAATCTCTCAAATACAAAGACCACAAACTAATTACATCACATGTATAGCTAGCCTAGCTGCATGGCTCATCTACCTATGTGATAATATATCCCCGCACTGCAGCCCTAGTTTATTAAGCTGTCTAATCTTATCCCATCTTTTCTATCTATCTATATTGATGTTTATGCCTTGGTTTCTGTTTGTATTGTGTTGTGTTGTGTTCTGTTGTGGGGGAGCTAGAAAGTTAACTCATTCTCTCTCATATAGTCTCGTGGTCTTGTTTAGCTGACTTCTATGACGGAAGCTCTATTTTATTTTTCTCTCTAATCAATGGAGATCTCTCATTTGAGCTTGAGATTTGGTAGCTCATCCTTTGATATCTAATGGACAATTAGTTGGTTCACACTTGTTTTCACTGTTGACTTATGTTATGAATGGTCAGGTCACACATTAATCGATGCATACTGACCTCACTGCAAAGGAATGTTAGTCATTCATTAAACTAATCGTTTTTTAAACAAAGAATTTTATGGTTTTTAGGTATTGTAATCCCTTACAACCATAGAGTCAACTAAATCAGTGAAGATCTCTCATGCAATAATGAAGTTTGCTGCATTTGGTGTTAATGCAAACACTAAGAAGGAGCCTTAAGTAAGTGGACAACAATACAATTAGGAAGCCATTAATGGAGAAGATGGTAAATCAGTAAGGTCTTCAGTAAATGACATTGCAATTGTGGATAGGGTCTTCAATAAAGAATTCTATAGGGTAAATAATATCGTACTATGGGAGGCTGCGGAAATCTAAATCAACCGAGTTGAGATTATTCCAATATTTTTGTTATTAATTTGGTTTCATATATTATGCATCACTACACCAAATTTGCATTTTTGTAACAACCCAAAACAGTATCACTTTTGAAGTGTAACAATCAACACCTAACAATTTTACACACTTTCACAAACAAAATGATACAATAATTGTATCACCATGAAGAGTATGGTTATAAAAGTGATACTATTCATGGTGATCCAACTTATTGTATCATTTTTTTTTGTTTCTGTTTTTCATTTTTTTTACTAAATTTAGTTTTGACTTAATATTGTTATGTGAATTGTAACATCTCAAAAGTGATATTTTTTTTAGAGTTGTTACAAAAGTGCCAATTTGGTGTAGTGCATATTGCCTAGTTAGTCATGGAATTCGGAATTCCAATAAACAAACTGCTCATATTGGTCACTTTTTTTTTTTTTGTTAAATAGCCATAGGCAAAAAATATATATAAACTAAATACTATTACAAACTTGTTGCCCCATGACTGCTGCCAAGTTATTAGCCTCTATATTGAGGTCTCTACCAATATACTTATAGTTCCAAAAGGGGAGCAAAAGAAATAGGCATCTAATATTACTAATGAGTGGACGCCAAACTCAGTTCATAACAAAAATGGGTGAGAGTCGTCATCATGGAGGAGAATCAATCATATTCACCGAATTACGTACCAAAAAGGAAACCAGTCTTCCACTGTTGCGCCTGGATGACAAGTAGTGTTGCCTTTGTTGCATTATCCTCCGCCATTGTGCTATCCAGAACCTTACCCACTATCGGGCAGGCTATTGTAGCGAGCACATGCCCATAAATATTGATTGCAATAAACACCAATGACTCCCTGTTTGGATCAATAAAAATAATAATAATATAATAATAATAAAGCGTCAAAATTGACAAAGACCATGTCCGGGTCCAAGAAGAGGGGTATTGGCTTCAGTTGGGTAGATCTGAGGTTAAGGCTAAAGAAAATATTAATCGAAAGAAGGAATACTTACACATGATGTGACTATTAATTAACTAACAAGTTTATCAGTAAGCTTCATATGGATATATGTAGGGTACAATATGTTTATGGGTCACGTTGTAGCTAGTATGTAGAATTTTAAGAATGGTTCGGTTTGGTATTCGCATAGGTAGCGTATACATGCATCATTGTTCCATTTGATTGAGAGATCAACGAAGCATACTCAATCTTACTGATTTTGTTTCCCTTGGAGTAATTCATCATATAGGGTTTAGGTTCCCTCCCATAAGTAGTGTTTTGGCTTGCTTTCATCCTACCAGCACTCCAAGAGAAGTTCAACGCGGATAAACTTATATCTTTATACGGTTAGTTAATCGTATACCATACTTAGACTCATGCTCCAACATTGTTTCACTAGACAGCTTGACAACAATACACATGACACGATATATGGATTATTTTCTTAATGGGAAGATGAGTATTTGCGATGCAAATTAGCGTATATCTATGTTGGAAAATCAATGAAATCCAAATTATTAATTGTTATCCAACAATGTGTTTCGAGTAAGATAACGCACACTATGTATGCTTACATCCCACGCGAGATTTGTCATTGAGAATAAATTCATTTAAGATCAAACAATTAGTTGACTTTGTTAAAAAAAATCTAAAATAACGATTTAAAACAAAATACAATAAAAAGGTAGACTGTTGGGATATATAAAGGCAGAGTTATTCCAAATACCAAATATTGATTTAAGCTTTTTCTCCATCTTTACATTCCTTTGTTTTTTTTTTTGTTGTCGTGAAAATGATGTCTCCATTACCCTGTTGATGGCAGTTATTCGAACATTATTCCGGGTTGGGCCTTGGTGGTAATCCTAATCCTGTCATTGTTTCAACTGACCCCGCCAAACCAAAAATCGTCATATGGGCTTCGTGTTAGGTCATTTGACTCTCATCAGTTTGGTCAAGTGTTAGTATTGTATTGTAACATTTTGTGTACATTCAAGGAGCAACATTTCAATCCTTGTATGAGGCAATCTTTGGGTTATTACAGGTAATAGCAACTATCCCTTCTATAATAGACGCTAAAATGACTTCCTTCTTGTCGGAGAACATTAAATTGAATACAACTTGTCGTAAACTTTAATTGATGATTCATCCCATGTGTTGAACTGTCTTCTTTAGAAGTGTCATTAAAAGCGCGGAGGTGCAAGGCACGAGGAACACACTTAACATACATGAGGTGATCGCCAAATATAAATGATGCATTACAAGAATAAATTATGCAATTATTGATAGCATGTATAATTAAGTAAAAAAATATAGATATATGTGAATTTTTTTGATGATAGAATAAAATACTAACATTGTCAAACACATTCAAACTTGTATACAAGATTCTCAAACTAAAATGTCAAGACGAAATTACAAATAAAAAAATGTCTACAGTTGCAACAAGTACATATCAAAATGTTAATCGAATTCCATAATCCCAAGCCTCTACATTCTCACTTATACTTGTTATAGCTTGCATCGATCATCTTGTTTTTGTGTTTTTATTTGGAAAATGAGAAATATTTGCAAAAGAACATATACTAGCTCATTTGAGAAAGAGGAAGAAGTGAATGGCATAGAGAAGAAAAACCCACCACTTCTTTCTTCCTTCCTTGACATAGAGACAGAACAATAGAGAAATATGAGATGCTCGCGCGAGTCGATGTATTTATAATAAACACAGGCATACACATGACAAGATGTATGAAAAAAAGAATAAAAGTAACCATGTGTAAACTAAAAGGCGTGCAACCTTTGCACCTCACTTCCAATCAGTAAAAATGCACATACGTAATAAGACGCTGATTGCGCCTTTAACTATCTAGCTATACTTTTGATCTATCTGTTTCACTTGGGAACACCCATGGACGAGGACGAGGACGAGCACCCTCCTATATACTTCGCTTACTCATCCCCCAATGCTTACCCGGTGGCTCCAATTTAATTAGTTTTGAATAAAGCAACAGGAGAATGAGAATTTGTTGAGAAAGTTTCGGGTGCAGTTCCATGTCAAAAGATAAAACTTTTTCCCATAGTTAACAACAACCTGGAGAAGGACCCTGAATCATCATCAAATTCGCAAACTTTACCATCACTGACAACATCAACTCCATTCGATCACCGTATTCTATTCTTGAAACTGCAATGCATCCTACCCATGAATCACTACAAAAAAAATTGAAATCAGCAACGGCTAAAAACCGTCACTGATTGAACTAAAACCGTAGCTAAAAGGCATCAGCGACGACACAACAACCATCACTATCCCGTAGCCACATTTATCGTCGCTATTTGATTCAGCGACGGCAAAATAGCCGTGGCTAATTAGCCACGGGATAAAACCGTCGCTAAAGTGTAAAAATCCGTCGCTAACTAATTTTTTTTTAATTTAATATTTTTTTATATTAGCGACGGCAATTTGGCCGTGGCTAACAAATTTTTTTAAAAAAATTTAACATTATTTTTATATTGACGACGACATTTTGGCCGTGGCTAACAGATTTTTTTTTTTTAAATTAACATTATTTTTATATTAGCGACGACATTTTAGCCGTAGCTAACTGATTTTTTTTTAATTTAATATTATTTTTATATTAGCGAAGGCATTTTAGCCGTAGCTAATTGATTTTTTTTTAAATTTAACATTATTTTTTTATTTTAGCGACAGGCATTTTGCCGTGGCTAAATGGTTTTTTAAATAAAATTTACATTATTTTTATATTAGCGACGACAAAATTGCTGTCGCTAAATGGCTTTTTTTTAAATATATATATATATATATATATATTTTTTTTCGATCTCTCCGAGATCTGAGATTTCTCCGAGATCTCTGAGATTTTTAAAATATATATATATATATAAAATATGGGAGATCACTTCGAGATCTGAGATTTCAGATCTCGAGAACTCAGATTTTTGAGATTCTCCGAGATCCGAGATATCAGAGATCTCAGGTCTCAGATCTCCGAGAGAGAGGCAGCCGGGATCGGTGTCGAGGAAAGCGGCCGGGATCGGTGTCGAGGAAGCGGTAGACTTCTCCTCAGTGGGTTTTTTCTCTGGAAGATGAGAGAAAAAAAAAATTTGAGAGAAAATTTTTGTTTAAGTTGGTTTGTAAAAAAAATTGAAATTTATATAGAGAAAAGTAATTGAAGGGGATTGGTTGTGTTAGTTTCACGCGGATCGATGACGTGGTTTGGTTTAGTGCGTTGGATTGAGCTAAATTTTTTGGTGTTATTAACGGTTGAGATGAGATTTTACGCGGATCGGTGATATTTTTTTAAAAAACCAATTAGCGACGGCAACCTCTTTACTGTTTTTTTTTAAAACTTGTCGTCGCTAACCTCTTTATTGTTTTTTTTTAAATCAATTAGCGACGGCAATTAGGCCGTCGCTAACCTCTTTAATGTTTTTTTTAAACAGGTCGTTGCTAACCTCTTTACTGTTTTTTTTAAACCAATTAGCGACGGCCTAATTGTCGTCACTAACCTCTTTAGTGTTTTTTTTTAAAACCAATTAGCGATGACAATTAGGCCGTCGCTAACCTCTTTACTGTTTTTTAAAAAACCAATTAGCGACGACAATTAGGTCGTCGCTAAGCTTTTTAATGTTTTTTTTAAACCAATTAGCGACGGCCTAATTGCCGTCGCTAACCTCTTTACTGTTCTTTGATCTTCTTTGATTTTTTTTATCTTATTTGATATTCTTTGATCTGATCTTATCTGATTTTCTTTGATCTTCTTTGATATTTTTTTATCTGATCTTCTTTGGTCTTCTTTGATCTTATTTGATCTGATCTTCTTTGATTTGATCTTCTTTGATCTAATCTTCTTTGATCTGATCTGATCTTCTTTGATCTTATTTGATATTCTTTGATCTGATCTTCTCTGATCTGATTTGATATTCTTTGAACTTCTTTGATCTTCTTTGATCTTATTTGATCTTTTTTGATTTGATCTTCTTTGGTCTTCTTTGATCTTCTTCGATCTTATTTGATATTCTTTGATCTGATCTTCCTTGATCTTCTCTGATCTTCTTTGATCTTCTTTGAATTATTTGATCTTCTTTGATATTCTTTTATTTTTTTGATCTGATCTTCTTTGGTCTTCTTCGATCTTATTTGATATTCTTTGATCTGATCTTCCTTGATCTTCTCTGATCTTCTTTGATCTTCTTTGAATTTTTTTATCTTTTTTGATCTGATCTTCTTTGATCTTCTTTGGTCTTCTTTGATCTTTTTTTTATCTTCTTCGATCTTATTTGATATTCTTCGATCTTATTTGATATTCTTTGATCTAATCTTCTTTGATTTGATCTGATCTGATCTGATCTGATCTGATATGATCTTCTTTGATCTGATCTACTCTGATCTTCTTTGATCTTCTTTGATTTCTTTGATTTTCTTTGATCTTCTTTGATATTTTTTTATCTGATCTTCTTTGATATTTTTTTATCTGATCTTCTTTGATTTGATCTTCGTTGATCTAATCTTCTTTGATCTGATCTTCTTTAATCTGATCTGATCTTCTTTGATCTTATTTGATATTCTTTGATCTGATATTCTCTGATCTGATTTGATCTTCTTTGAACTTTTTTTATTTTCTTTGATCTTTTTTTATATGATCTTCTTTGGTCTTCTTTGATCTTCTTCGATCTAAGTTGATATTCTTTGATCTGATCTTCTTTTATTTGATCTTCTTTGATCTGATCTGATCTTCTTTGATCTGAACTGATATTCTTTGATCTTATTTGATATTATTTGATCTGATCTTCTCTGATCTGATTTGATCTTCTTTGAACTTTCTTTGATCTTCTTTGATCTTTTTTTATTGATCTTATTTGATATTCTTTGATCTGATCTTCCTTGATCTTCTCTAATCTTCTTTGAATTCTTTGATCTTCTTTGATCTTATTTTATCTTGTTTGATCTGATCTTCTTTGATCTTCTTTGGTCTTCTTTGATCTTCTTCGATCTTATTTGATATTCTTCGATCTTATTTGATATTCTTTGATTTGATCTGATCTGATATTCTTTGATCTTCTTTGATCTGATCTTATTTGATATTCTTTGATCTGATCTTCTCTGATCTTCTTTGATCTTCTTTGAACTTCTTTGATCTTTTTTGATCTGATCTTCTTTGATCTTCTTTGGTCTTCTTTGATCTTCTTCGATTTTTTGATCTTCTTTGATCTAATCTTCTTTGATCTGATCTGATTTTCTTTGATATAATCTGATCTTCTTTTATCTAATCTTCTTTGATATTCTTTTAACTTATTTGATCTGATCTTCTTTTATCTTCTTTGATCTTCTATGATCTTGTTTGATCTGATCTGATCTTCTGTGATCTAATCTTCTTTGATCTGTTCTTTTTTTATCTTCTCTGATCTTCTTTGATCTGATCTGATCTTCTCTGATCTTCTTTGAATTTCATTGATATGATCTTCTTTGATCTGATATTCTTTTATCTTCTTTGATATTCTTTTATCTGATCTTATTTGATCTGATCTGATCTTCTTTGAATTTATTTGATCTGATCTTATCTTCTTTGATTTTCTTAGATCTTCTTTGATCTCATCTTCTTTGATCTGATCTGATTTTTTTATCTGATCTTCTTTTATCTTCTTTGATATGATTTGATTTTTTTTATCTGATCATCTTTTATCTTTTTTTTATTCGAAAATGTGTTATTGGAAATTTTATCCAGTTTATAAATATATAGTGATTTTGCTTTATATAATTTAAAAAAAAATCACATTTAGCTACGGTCAAACCGTAGCTAACAAAAAAATAATTTGTAAACATTAGCTACGGTATTTTTTTTTTAAATGACATTAGCTACGGTATTTGGACCGTGGCTAACAAAAAAAAAA